>PVKZ01003396.1:0-135525 GCA_004027375.1 Macroglossus sobrinus
TTTTTTTTTTTTTTTTTTTTTTTTGCCTGATAGCCACTTTACTCCTAATTATGCATTTTTTTTTTATCATTTTGTTTTAGGTGAGCTGACCCCTTTCAGTATTTTCTGTAGTGCAGGCCTCATAGTGGAGAATTCCCTTAATTTTTGTATGTCTGGAAAGGTCTTAATTTCTCCTTCATATCTAAAGGAGTGCTTAGATGGATATATTTTTCTAGGCTGGTAGTTCATTTCACTTAATAGTTTAAGTATTTGATTCCATTCTTTTCTGGCTTATAACATTTGTGCTGAGAAGTCTCAGGATAATCTAATGAATTTTTCTTTATAAATTACCATTTTCTTCTCCCTGGCTGCCCTGAGAATTCTATCTTTGTTGTTGATTTTTGATAACTTTAATACAATGTATCTTGATGAAGACCTTTTGGGGTTAAGATAATTGGGTGTTCTGTTGATTCTTGAATTCCAAGCTCCAGCTCATTTCTTAGATTTGGGAAATTTTTGTCCACTATTTGTCTGAAAAATATTTTCTACTCCCTGCATCTTTTCCTTGTCTTCAGTAATGCCCCTTATTCTTATGTTTTCTCTCCTGATGGTATCAGCTAATTCTTGTATTTCTCTTTCATTATTTTTCATTCTTCAATTTCTCTCTTCTTCCTTTTGATTTATTTTTCAATATCATTGATCCTTTCCTACATTTGGTCAACTCTATTTCCCAAGCTTGCTATTTCATCTTTCAACTCTTGCTTGCACTGTTTTTTATCTCCAGAATATCTAATTTATTCTTCTTGAGGGTGTCAATCTCCTTGCTCTGTTCATCTAGTTGTTTCTTTAGTTCCTGAAATTGTTGATATGACTCATGTTGAATCTCATTGAGTTTTTTTAGAAGTACCATCCTGAATTCTCTGTCATTTAAGTCACATATTTCTATGTCTATAAGCTTATTTTCTGGAGATTTTTTTCTTTCTGAGATATCTTGTCACCTTGGCTGTTCATAGTGTTTAATGAACTATTTCTCTGCCTGGGTATTAATAGAAATGTATTCTGTTGTTTTTCCAGAAAAAAAAAAAAAGATTTATTATTTAAATATCTGTCATTAGCCTGCTGTAAAGAAGGCACTTTTCTTTTGGTTTCCAGTAGGTGGTGTCTAAGCCTCTTGGATCCCTGCTTTATATAAAGTCTAAATAATACCTTTTTAATTTTCTTGTGATATTTAATCACATTCACTCGCTACTCTCAGTTTCAGTCACTGTCAGTGTTAGCAACAGTCTCCTCAGCGTTTGCTCAGATTCCCCTGGGGCTCTGCAATGATGGGTCTTGGAGGGAATGTGGGGAGGGGTCCTCTAGGTTAGGAGTTGGAAGCTGCAACTCAGCCTCAATTTTGCTTCTGGGGACAGTAAAAATCAACTGTTGTTTCTCTGTGGTCCCATCCCGCTTCTCTGTCTTCTGCCCTGATGACTGGGCCCTGATGCTGGCTGCAAAGAAGTCACAATACTTCCAGGCAGGGTTGTTCAGAGAAGTTGCTGCACCTTCATCCCTCTCTCTCTCCCTGCAAGGAGTTCCAGAGGCTGTGAGAGGCAGCTTCTTTACTTCTACTAGCCCACCGCCCAACACCTGGGGTTCTGACCTGTGGTGGTTCTTATGCACGGATCCCATGCACAGACATGCTGGTGTTCAGTTTGGATTTTTTTTGTTGAGTTTTAGATGTTCAGCTTATTGTTGTTTCAAGGGGAGAGATCTGAGGACATCTCTCACTCCACCATATGTTTCCCAGAATCCTCCTTTATTTCTAATAGACCAGAAATGTGACATGTGGCCACTCATTTATGCAAGTGAAACTAAGGAATGAAGATTTTAGCTGGGCACATTGAAACCAATATCCCGCTCAGGTTTCTGATACAAAGTGTGACAGCCTGCTGAAATGTAATAAGAAAAGAGTTAATTTAAAAAACCTGAAAACTAGACAAAGGAGGTCTATACCGTAGTGATGTTTAACTAAAGCAAAAAGGCCTAGTTCCTGGAACCCTTAACCACCTCCTGTTAATCATGAAATTTGTAACAATGTAACAATGAGCTTATACGCTAACTGCCAATTTTAGCTTATGTCGCCCTGCTCGCTTGCCTGGCATGAGAAACAATCAATGATTCTTGTTCGGGGCTGCTCTTAGCAAGGACAGCCATCAACTAATAAACAGCCTTTGAGAGCATGCTTGGTTTGGTCTATTCAATATTGGCCACAACATTTTGGAGGCTCCAGCGAGATTCTTCTGCACCTTTGGGTAAGGAGATCTGTTGTTTGGGTGGTTTGGTTGCTGTGGCTGCGACAGGGGAACCTCGTGTGCTCGGGGAGGCCTCTGGGGATTTTACCCAGCCCTGGCCTGGATCCTCCCTCCTCTCAGCGGCGGCAAAGGGGGAACCACCTGTATGCTCTAGGGCTGTTATCGACAGGGGGCCCAGGGGCCCCACCTAGGTTTGGTGTTGAGTGTGCTTATTCATTTGTCTGTTTGTCTGGTTGGCTGTCTGTATTCGCTCTTGCTCTGTTTTGTGTAATATGGGCCAAACATCTGGGAAACTGACACCACTTCAGTGTTTACTGAGGCATTTTAAGGATTTTAGAAGACAAGCACAAGGATTTGGGGCTTCGGTAACATTCTTTGACTTACAGTGATTTTGCCAATCAGATTGGCCCACTTTTGAAGTTGGATGGCCGAGTGAGGGTTCGTCTGATTTGCAAACGGCCTTCTGGGTAAGAAGTATAATATATGGGAATCCAGGCCACCCAGACCAAGCCCCCTATATCGATGTATGGATTGACATTGTGTCAGATGCCCCTAAATATTTGAAAATGTGCCAAAGCACTGTGTCATCAGTAATGGCGGCGGTTCCAACCAGCCCACTGCAAAAGCCACCAGTATTACAGGCCCCGCCAGAGGATCCACTTAAACTGGCCATTCCCCCTTTGTATCCACGCCCGAATGTCTCAGGACTTGAGGCACATGGAGGATTAAGTAGTCCCCCGCATAACCGTACCGGGTTGCAATACCAGCCTCCTCCTGATTCCACTACATAACTGGTGCCTGTGTTGGCGCCCTTAAGAGAGATTATGCACCTGGGGACACCACCCCCATGATGTTGTATGTTCCTTTTACTAGTAGTGATTTGTATAATTGGAAAATGCAGACTCCGTTTTCTGAAAAACCGCAAGTGTTAACTTCTCTACTTGAGACCATTTTCTTTACTCATCAGCCCACCTGGGATGATTGCCAATAGCTGTTACAAGTTTTATTCACTACAGAGGAGAAAGGTAGAATTTTAGAAGAAGGAAGGAAGCATGTATTAGAACCTACAGGGCAGCCCACCACGGGTCCTGTTTGGATGCAACATGCATTTCCCAGTACTCATTCTGATTGGGACCCCAACACCACTCAAGGTAAGGAGACTCTTCAATGGTATCGCCAGTTGCTGTTGCAGGGCTTGAGAGTGGCTGCCCGTCACCCAATTAATTTGTCTAAAGTAAGTGAGGTGGTGCAGAGAAAGAATAAATCACCATCTGCCTTTTTAGAAAGAGTATTGGAATCCTATCGCTTATATACCCCTATAGACCCAGAAGACCCTACCAATAGATGGGCAATTAATTTGGCTTTTGTTAGTCGGCCCCAGATATCAGGAAGAAACTACAGAAATTAAAAGGATTTGAGGGTGAGAATTTATCTAAGCTAATAGAGATAGCACAGAAGGTATTTAATAACAGGGATGATGTGCAGAAGGTCATGTTTGTGGGACAACAAGGAAACCAACCCCCTTGGAGGAAAACTCCTAACAATAGGGAGAAACCTAACGATAAAGATGGACAAAGCAGAAGACCCAGGTTAGGAAGAGATCAGTGTGCCATTTGCAAGAAAAAAGGCCATTGTAAAAATGAGTGCCCTGAAAAGGGAAAAAATCATGAGAAGAAGGGAAGAAGAACTAACTTGAGAAGCTGAACAACAACAGGCCTTCGAGACTCTGAAGAGGGCCTTGATTTCATCGCCAGCCCTGGCCTTGCCAGACTAGGAAAAAACATTCCAGCTATTTGTGACTGAGCTAAAAGAGATTGCCAAAGGGGTCCTTACATAGACTTTGGGACCCTGGAAGCAACCAGTGGCGTATCTCCCAAAGAGACTGGATGCTGTGGCTGGAGGATGGCCTAATTGCCTGAGAGCACTAGCCGTTACAGCCATATTGACCAGAGAAGCCTTGAAATTGACCTTGGGCCAGAATATACAGATTATGGCCCCACATGCGGTTGAAGCCATGCTGCGCAGCCCTCCTGAGAGATGGATTTCCAATGCCCGGACCACTGAGTACCAGGTACTGTTGCTTAATCCCCCACAGATCCAGTTTTTGAAAACTGCAGCCCTGAACCCCGCCACGCTGCTCCCGGATGATGACCTGCAGGCTCCATTGCATGACTGTGTTCAGCACCTTGAGCAAGTGACTGGACTACGACCGGACTTGAAGGATGAGCCATGGCCTAATCCAGATGCAGTATTATTTACCTATGGAAGCAGTTTTGTATCCGAAGGAGTAAGGTATGCCAGGGCAGCCGTAATAACGGTTGGAGATGTAATATGGGCACAGGCCCTAAGCCATGGGACATCGGCACAAAGGGCTGAACTTATAGCCTTAACCAAAGCTTTATGGTGGGAAAAAAACAAGACTGTAAACATCTATACTGACAAGTAGATATACTTTTGCTACTGCCCACATACATGGAACCTTATATAAGGAAAGGGGACTTTTAACATTGGGAGGCAAAAAAATAAAAATAAAAACAGGGAAGAGATTTTAGCCCTGTTAGAAGTCATTTGGCTACCAAAAAAGGTAGCCATAATTCATTGTCCTGGGCACCAAAATTCAGAGACTGAGGTGGTACAGGGGAATTCCTTTGCAGATCAGATAGCAAAGGATACTGCCAGAAAACCAGTGGGGCCAGTAGACATTTTGCCTCTGAAGCTTCCCCCGACCTTTGAAGAAAGGCCTAAGCATGTCCCATTAGACTTAGAACTAAGTGAAAGACTAGGAGGAAAAGGAGAACAAGGATGGAGAATGCTCCCTGATGGGCGGCCGCTCCTTCCTCAGGCTTTGGGAAAGACCTTAGTGGACTTAACACATCAGTCCACCCATCTGGGAGGAACTAAATTGACTGAACTATTGAAAAGAGATTATTATGTTCCAGGACTGAAAAGTTTAGCCATGGACATAGCTAATTGGTGTGCAGTATATGCACAAGTAAACCAAGGAAGAACCTCCACAGAACAAGAAAAGAGACACAGGGGAAAGAGACCTGGGAAACACTGGGAGTTTGATTTTACAGAAGTTATACCTAGAATTTTGGATTTAAGTATCTGTTAGTTTTTACTGACACATACTCTGGATGGACTGAGGCTTATCCCACTAAGCATGAAACTGCACAAGTAGTAGCTAAGAAATTAGTGTTAGAGATAGTTCCAAGATTTGGCCTGCCCATAATATTGGGGTCCAACAATGGCCCAGCGTTCATCACTATAACTCGTCAAATTATGGTAAAATTACTAGGAATAGAATGGAAATTGCACTGTGCTTATAGACCCCAAAGTTCAGGCCAGGTAGAGAGGATGAATAGGACTTTAAAGGAAACATTGACTAAGTATAAATTGGAAACTGGAGAAAATTGGGCAAGCCTCCTTCCCTTTGCACTTCTCCGTGCTAGATGTACCCCCTGTGTAAAAGGAATAACACCTTATGAAATAATGTTTGGGTGTCTACCCCCTTTACTGCCCAAACTAGGAAGTAGAAAGGAAATAAAAGTATATAATCTGTCCTTGCTTAAGTCTTTGCAGGCTTTACAGTTAGCCATAGGTATGTGAATCACCTGGTGTTGGGCACCAGAGAAGACAAGCACTTCTCTCCCCAGCCCCACCCTCATCAACCAGGTGACTGGGTCTGGATAAAGGAAGTACAACCTGCTGCTCTTGAGCCTCGGTGGGAGGGCCTGGTTCCTGTCTTCTTAACAATGCAAACAGTAATTAAGGTTGCTGGGCAACGCCACTGAATCCACCACACCGGACTCAAAGCAGCCCAGCCTCCAGACCCTGACCAGAGATGGAAGGCAATGCCTACTGGAGATCCCCTCAAGTTAAGACTTTCACGTATTTAATATCTATACTTGCAGTTTGTGACGCTGCTAATCCTCACCAACTCTTTTTGGTTAGATGGGACTTAACCCATTTTGACACTGGGACCAACATCGCTAATAACTCTACTCTGTATCAGCCCTCTTTTCGAATAGATTTATGTGATATACTGGGAAAAACTTTTAACACTGTTCTGTCATCAGGATTTGGGACCAGTTTTTTAAAGGGTCCCTGGTATGGTGCAGATTAGACTAAAACGAAAAGGGTTTACAACAGGTGCAACTATGCATGTGCCCTCAGACAGATAGTTCCTACTGCACTGGGACAAAACAGTACTACTGTGCCAGTTGGGGCGGTGAAACTGTGGCACCATGGAAAAATACAGACCCTTTCTTAACCATTAACTGCCCAACTCAGACTGGATGCCAAACACCAGGAAATTGTAACCCAGTTATCATAACTGTAAAACATTAGACTGATCCTGTCTGTCTAGCAGGGAAAACATGGGGCCTTAGACTATATGTCTCGGGTACAGACCCAGGGTTTTTAATAACTATACAGAAAAAAAGCAGTGAAGACTTTACCCCAACCTATTGGGCCTAATCCTGTACTGAACCCCAGCCCAGCTAGACCCAAGGGGCCAGTAACTACAACCAAAGCCCCTCAGAGTGTATCTGTCCCCACACCAATCCAGGAACTAGGACAAAGTTTTTCAACCCCACAGGCCTCTCTTTTAAATATGTTAAGTGCAGTCTATTCTTTTGCTAATTATAGTAACCCTAATGTAGCAGGTGATTGTTGGCTTTGTTTTAACCCAGCCCCCCGCTTATTATGTAGGCCTTGGCACTATAGCCATTTTAGAAAATAATAGTAATAATATTCAGAATGTCACCAACCCCAATGCTACTATTTGCCCATGGGAAATTTCTCCAGAGTTAACCCTCGGTGATTTACAGGGGCAGGGTACTTGCTTGCATACCCCTAGCTATGCTGTAAATAAATCACAATATTATAGAAATTGTAATAATACTGTTAAGGCTGAGGGGCACTCCAGCAATTACCTTGCAGCTCCGAATGGGACTTGGTTTGCCTGCGACACCGGGTTAACCCCTTGCATAAGTCTACACTATTGGAATAATAGAACAGGGTTTTGTGTGTTGTACATGTGATGCCACAAGTATATTTCTATTCTGGAGAAGGAGGATGGGAACATTTACAAGTAACATGGGAAGGGACAAGAAGAAAGAGAGCCCCCATCCTAGTGCCACTCTTAGTGGGGCTCAGAGTCGCAGGGTCGGCAGCAGTAGGAACAGCCACCCTAGTAACTGGAAACTCCAACTTTAAGGCCTTAAGCCATCAGGTAAATGAGAATCTGCTTACCCTAGAAAAGTCTATTAATCACTTAAAGAAGTCCCTTGACTCATTGGCTGAAGTTGTACTACAGAATAGAAGGGACTTAGACTTGTTATTTCTAAAACAAGGTGGCTTATGTGTAGCCTTAAGAGAAACTTGCTGTTTTTATGCTAACCACTCTGGCATAATTAGAGATAGTCTAGCCTTAATAAGACAAAGAGTTAAGGAGAGAGAAGGTCAGTCATGATATAAAGGTTTATTTAATGTGACCCCTTGGTTAGCAACCTTATTGTCATCTATTGCTGGACCTTTAATATTAGCTTTTCTAGGCCTGATGTTTGGACCATGTATATTAAATTACCTTATAAATTATATGAAGCAGAGAGTTCAGGCTGTTAAATTGATGGTATTATCTACTCAAGTAACAGGGGTACCTCAGTTACCCTCAGCTTATGGGGAATCAAAGATTTGATATATGCCTGAAAAACAGTGGGGAATGTGACAGCCTGCTGAAATGTGATAAGGAAAGAGTTCATTAAAAAACCCTGAAAACTAGACAAAGGAAGTCTATACCTTAGTAATGTTTAACTAAAGCAAAAAGGCCTAGTTCCTGGAACCCTTAACTGCCTCCTGTTAATTATGAGTTTGTAACAATGTAACAATGAGTTTATACCTAACTGTCAACTTTAGCTTGTGTCACCCTGCTCACTTGCCTGGCACGAGAAACAATCAATTGTATATAAGCTGGACATGATTCTTGTTTGGGGCTGCTCCTAGTAAGGACAGCCACCAGCTAATAAACAGCTTTTGAGAGCATACTTGGTTTGGTATATTCAATATTGGCCACAACAAAAGGAGGAAAGAGAAAATGCATACTGGGTAAGCAATTAGCAGTGTCTACCTTACCATATGATGGTCTTGGGGATGGAAAGCAGTGAGTGAAAGGAAGACTCAGGATCTGGAAGCTTACTTCTTGTGAAGAGTGCCAGAGAAAGAACAGTCAAAGATGCATGAAGTTTTCAAGCTGCCAGACCATGACGATCATATTATAGCACTGGTTTGCCATGTGACTTTCAGTTACTTAATTTTTTTAAGCTTCTTTTCTCAACTAAAGATGGTGGTAATGCATAATATTGTTTTGAAATCCAGATAGATAAACCAAGAGAACTGAAAACCTATATTCATACAAAAACCTATACATGAATACTCATAGCAACATTACTTATAATGGTCAAAAAGTGGAAACAGTGGAAATGTTCATGAATTGATGACTAGATAAACAAAATGTGGTATATCTATAAAATGGAATATTACTAGACCAGAAAAAGAAATAAAGTACCGAAACATGCTACAACAGGGATTAACCTTGAAAACACTATGCTAAATAAAAGTAACCAGTCACAAAATATCATATATTGTATAATTCCATTTATATGAATAAGACAGAATGGGAAGATTCATAGAAACAGAAAGATTAGCTATTATCATGTATTAAGGGAAGGACAGCTAGAGAGTGAGTATTAACGGGTACAGGGTTTCTTTTTGGGATGGTAAAATGTTCTGAAATTATGTAGTGCTGATGGTTATACAACTCTGAATATACTAAGTAAAAACCACCTACTTCTATACTTCAAAAGGGTGAATTTTGTGATATGTAAATTACATTTCAATAAAGCACTTATTAAAAATATATACTTATGGAGATCATATTGAAAATCTATGTAAAGTGCTAGACATGGTGTCTGATACATAGTCAGCCCTCAATAAATATTAGCTTATGCTATTTTATATTAAATTTATGAAGCTTTGTGTGCTGATAAAATCACTGAGGTAAAACAGGTAAGTCAACTTCATTTTGTAGAGGAGAAAGTAATTACAATTGTGGTGTGGGGTCCAGTGTTCTATTGTGACAACTTGAAATCTCATCCTCCTGAAGCCAGCTGAGGTAGAGGGCAATGTCTTGGTGACAGGGGGTGGGACAGGGTAGTACACAGACCTATAACATTTCTGGCCTGCATTTGCCAGGTATGAACAAGAACTTCTCAGTGCCCTAAGGTAGGAAGAGAAAAGTATAGGCTTCCCCAGAGCCAATCTTGATAATAAGAAACTTCAAATGAGGGGGAAATTTTTATAGAATCTCAGATATTTTAACCAATGTCATGAATGAGATTTCTAATAACCAAAGAGGAAGGTGGGTTTTAAGCAGAAAAGAACTACTTTCAAGGCGAGCTTCCACACAGTCTGGATTTATATAATCTGATAAAGGGGCTTAACGTTTCTGCAGTATGTTCTGAAGGAGCCACTTTACTGTGACAAGATGGTCTATTACACGCAAAGAGCCCTGAAGGTACACACAACTGAGGGTCATTAGCTACTAGATGTGTTCCTTTACTGACTTTTCTTTTTATAGAAAAGGAAGAATATATGAAGAAAGACTTCTAAAAAACAGAGAAAATTATCAGAAATGAATTTTTTTTTGCCTAAGAAGCTCCAAACTCATTCTTAACAAATGCCTTGTTGAATTCTGACGTCTAAAAATCCATTTTAAAGCCTTAACCAGAACAATAAAGACTAAATATTTACTCAGCATTCCCAGAGTTCCTTTTATTGTGAAAATCATTAAAAATGTAAACAAATCAATTATTACAGGTAGTCTATAAAAAATTCAGTACTAAGATTTATATCAGAAATAGAGTGATCCTGACCCCAAATCTGTCTTTACTTAGTTGAATCAATGCTAAGCATGATCCTAGAGTATGTTTTAAAGAATACCCTAAAAATGTCAAGGCTGTAATAGTAAGAATTATTATAATGATATTAACAATAATGAATAGTTCTGTCTTTTCACTCTGTTTGGGAGATTGAGAGTAATGTCTGTCTAAAGGTCACATAGCACTTGAATTCTAGATAAAGAGAGATCATTTAAGTTGCACTAGCCATACACATACATACATCAAATTTTTACATGTCCACATATCTACTCAACGCTATCATCTACTCCTAATTGTCCGCATTCTTTGTTCCATTCACCCAATCTTTATGGAGCCTACTGTGTGCTTGTCATTGGGCTAGGCATTGAGGAAAATACAAAGATATTGAGTATGCAATGCCAACCACCCAGAGCTTGCAATCTTGTAGAAAATTTACGAAAAGACCACTACCTTTCCCATTATGAAACCGAATGCCAGTGCCCATAATAAAAGAAAGAGCTTTATGAGCAATGACAAAGAACAGTTTTGGGAGGAGAAATGAATTAAGAATTTATAGATAAGGTGGAACTTGAGCCAGCTCTGTTGTAGTGAAAATAGCAGTGAGCTGGAGGGGAAGGGGGTGGGGAAATAGTTCTTGTTCTGCTATTGTTCTCTATATAGCTTTAGAAATGTCATTTAACGTCTCTGAGACTTCTTATTTACAAACTGAAGGTCTTTCGCTAAATAATGCCAAGGGCACTTTAAACTTTAACACATACCTATTAGCAGGAACACTTGTGGTTGTGCATCCAACAGGAAAAGATTTTTGAAAAAATATTCAAATCTCTCACCAGAGTAGCAAGATGAAGAATCTCACTTAATATTCATGTGGGAATATCTCTGTTAGAACTCTGTAGACCTAACTTGGGGTGGGATGGGGAAAGGACAGGGGCAGAGGGGTGGGGTCAAAGAGAGACCAGCAAAATATTTTTCCTTAGAAAGTTAAACATAAGTTATATTTTTAAGGTTAGGGAGAAGATATACAGATGAACATGAAGATAAGGGAAAGTTTTGCCAGGTTAAAAGTGCATGCTGTGTACGAGGACACAGGTCTAAAAGAATATGCAAAACAGGGAATTGCAAGTAGCTCCATTAGGGGCGTGTGGGAGCTGGGTTGGGGAAGTAGAAAGAAAAAACAAGCAATTTCATCTTGTGCTATATTCTCTGAGACTTCTGTAAACCTATTTGAGATATAAAAATATGACATGATTTGACTGGTGTCACTTTGGTAACAAAATGCAAGAAGGACAGAAAAGACTAGAGCCAAGAGATATTAAGGGCAAGAAGATCAGTCCTGGTGGATCACAGTAATCTAGTCAGAAAAAAATAAAAGACTGAATTAAGAGAGTAACGATATAGCTAGAAGAGGACTGCTATGTGAATTTACATAATACAGTATGCAGCAGAAATCAGACCTGGAAAACTTTAGAACCACAAGTGAAAGCTTCACATTAGAAACAACACGGGAAACTAGAGCCATGGCCAAATCATCACACTCAGTAGCATCATGGCAGATCCGTTCTACTCCCATCACTTTAACAACATATCTCTGGGCATGAAGCACAAGAGGTCAGTAACATCCCAGACTAGACTAACTGTCTGTCCTTCTTTGTCAATGCTTGAATCTACCTCCACTCTCAGCTCCTTTCAAACTACTGAGTCTGTGTGGTCTTGCTTGTACCTGATTGTTCCAGAGCTGTACACATGTCTCAAGGTGAGCCAATGAGCGTCTTTTCTCTACAATCTGAAGAACTGCAGAGTTCAGGAAGGTAAAGAGTATGGTTATTGATCATGTAGATTTAGAGTTGGATACCATTTTTAGCCATGAATACACTGGGAAAAAAGCAAAGAAAAATCTATGAAGAAAAGCAGAGTCAAAAGTCCATGAGACTGAGTGAAAAAGGGTGGTTATTTCTGATTTTCCAGTTTCCAGTCTAGACTCAGTTCTATTCATGATAATTGAGTTCCTTGAATTTGGGTTCATTGTTATGAATTAACATCTTCTCCTTGAAATCAATCATCTATTCCAGCAAAGCCTAATGGATGTGGTTCTATCAGTGGATGGCCTCTTCTAAGAAAAATTAGAAACTTGGAATAATTTGAGTTTTGCCAAGAAGCACTCATCATATCCCTGCACCCCCAAGTAACTGTTTTCCAGCCATGTTGATAAATGTCTGATACCTCACCTAATCTGGTGGGTAGTCAAAGAGCGGTGGGACAGCCCACTCCAGGGTGGGAGTGGGTGCTGCTCAGCTTGCTGAGGCAGTCTAGCATAGTGAGTGAGAATGCAGGGTCCAGTGGCAAATGTGAGTTTCCATCCCAGTTTCACCTCTTGACTGGGTGACCTAGATCAAGTGATAGAAGCCCTCTGTGCCTGAGACTGTTGATCTGAAAACAAGGTAATAATAGTATTTATCCCACAGAATGTGTAAAGATGAAATGAGATTGTGTATGTAAAGCAGTTAAATAGCTTTTGTGCATGTAAATACTTAAGAAATGCTAGTCCCTACAGCATTTTTTATTATTTATAACTCTCCATTGCTTATCAACCACTAAGTTTTTAAAATTTTACTTCCTAAATATGTTCATGTAATTTTTTCCACTGAGATTGCCACTATACTAGTCCAGGCCACTGCTAGCACTTGCCACAGTGGTTACACTTATCTGTTACCCCTAGTCTCAGTCTTAACTACTCCAAATTAATTATTATATGACATTAGTTTTTTTCTACTATTTAAATCAATTGCTATCTCCCTTGTATAATAGCTTCAATGACTCCACGTTGGCCTCAGAATGAATATTCATGGTATGTAAGGTGACTGAGGCTTAGCTGTCTAGCTTTGCCTCTTGCCATTTACTCTCCCTGATTCAGCTTCTGCCTTTAGAAAATGTTCTTGTTGGGCCTTGGTGCACTGTAGAAAATTCTTCCTCTTTTCTTCTCTCTACTTTCTGCTTAGACTTCATTTCCTCTGAGAAATGGATTTATCTCTAACTTCTACTACAGTGTAAGCAATTCAATTTTGAGCAAGGTATGTTATTCACCCTTCTATTCTCAATGCTCAACATAGTATTTTTAAGTAAACGAATAAATGGATGAATAAACAAATGAATTAATGCAGCTCTGTAGTGCATAAAACTAGTTCAAATATAAGAAGTCCTGTTTAGGGGAGAGGCCAATGATGAAACCAGGTTAATATATCTAAAACTGAGTTGTCAATCCAAGAGACAAGACAGAGTGAGGGCCAATGAAGGATAATGACATGATCGATATTATTTTGGAGAGAAATGGCATTCTCAGCATTATAGAAAGTAGTTTGAAGAGGAAAAACTCTTGGTAGAGATACTAATTAAGAGAACAAGTCAAAAACCAAATGGGAGATAATAACATACTGAACCAAGGCAGTAAAGATGGGAAAAGGGAAGAGATTAAGGCAACTATAAGAAAGCACACATTTGGGAACATTCAAAATATAGTTAAGGTTTTGTTTGCAGAGAAACTGCCTTTTAAAAAGCAAAGCAAATATAAGAAAGTATAGAGTAATTGAGTCTCCTATAAATTTTAAATTTGGATTTAAAACAAGAAAAGCTAACCATTGTCTCTTCAATCTTTTTGAACTATAAATCCAATATGTTGTTGTTGTTGTTGTTGTTTAATAAAGACTCTAGGTAAATTGACAAGCAAGTTTTTCCTAGACCTGGACCACACCTAGGACAGTGTGGTACATATATTTACTTTGAGACTTTCTGCGCTAAGCCATCCTACCGATTTCTTCCAATAGTCAGTTCCTGGTGTTATAGGCTCCTGTTTGAAGCACAGCAGCTCTGTCACCCACACAGAATGTCATCCAGGACAGACTGTGAAAGCTGCCAGCTTTCTGTTTCAAGGAAGTCGGCCTTCTTCTCATGCTTCCTGACAATGCTGCCATTGTGCCCTGGGTGAGGAGACACCTTCAGCTGCCTCTAAAAAGCAAGGAGCGAATTCAGCTGGCTTGTGAGGGCCTTTCCTTTTCTAATTTTTAAACAAATCACTTTTGATGGAAACGTCAGTTGAGGTTTCACAGTTAAAATTCTTCCACAAGTTAGCTAACACCTGTTTGGGGAAAATATCTCAGAAGGTTACATAGTGAGGCCTGAACATAACATGTCAAAGGACTGCTCGCATTTTGGTCTCATTACCTCATCCTCTGTCCTACTGCCCTCTCCTTTAAAAGAAAAAATGTCTTGACGTTAGAACAGAGGGTAATCACAGTTTTTGAGCCGAGGAGAGAAGGGTGCTAAGAAGGGCGAGCACTCTAGTTGGCTTGAGTCCTCTGCGATGTCCCAGGACTTCTGCGAGGTGAGAAGCTGAGCCCTGAGAGCCTGTGCTAACCTGCTGGACAGCCAAGGTCTTGTTCCTTTCAAAGCAGTCTCCCCTAAGCACTCCAAGACAGGCTGGTTTAGGCAGGCTCAATCCAATTTAATGGATAATTTGACAGTAGAAAATTGAAGAAAGAAGGAAACGATACATGCCAGATATCAGCCCAGGTAAGGCTGAAAGGGTGTGATACCTCTCATTCATTTACCAAATAGGAAGTGTCTGAATAGATAACTGCTCACTATGGGGGCGAATTTTAGTAGAGTCTCTGGGGAGAAGGAAGGTGTGTCCTCTCACCTTTCTGCATAGTATCCAGAATTTGCGGGGGCATCATTCGGCAATCTCTGATGGTCTATCTCTGTCTGATTTGGCACACGCCTCTTAGGACCTGCCTTCTTCCAGCCGGTGTGAGAGTACCAGTCTTCCTGGCCTCAACTCTCATCCATTCTTACTGCCAGATGTCTCTGTCCTTCCTATCCACAGATCTGCTGGCATCACAGTCTGCCAAAGTGCCTTAACATGAATAGAGAAGAAAATGCATTAAGCAGTTGTAGTTTTAACTGTTCTTTATCACTTTTATGTTATTGCTGACTGCCATTCTACAAGGGTAGAACAGATGTTGGTGTTTGCTTTTAAAAACTAGATCTCCCAGAGAAGGTCAGCATAGTGCTTTGGGAAGCCTCCAGATTCGTTTTAGAGGTCTTAATGATTCCTTTTGGTGGTGCTTTAAAATTACTCATCTCGAACCTATCATTATATACTCTAGCTTTCACTGGCAGCATTGGAAGCCTTCTTGGCTTTATCTATTGTGCTTCAGTGCTATTAACAGGAGGAGGATCCAATTTCCCTTTAGAAAGGCAATCAGTCATCTTTCTCTGCCCTAAAGCTTGTGTTTGAGCAACTATCTTTCCTATGTACAGTTGGCATGCTAGTTAGAAAAAGACTGTTCTATAATCCAGCTGAGAATATACTCAAAAGGACAATTCCCCCACTTCCCTTTGTAAAATGCAATTTATGGAATAGGTAATAAGAGTATCCAGCATTAATGAGCACTTACTATATGCTGGAACAGCTAGATGGTTCACATTTTATCCTCATTTTACCCTCACAATTAAATTAATAAATAGATGCATTAATTATCCCCAGTTTATACTTACACTGAGAGCTAAATAATTTCTCCAAGACCAGATAGCAAGAAGGTAAGGGAACAATGCTCAAATATAGGCCGTATCTCTTTCCATAACCTCCATTATACTTCCCCCAAAAGATCCTTTCTGTTACAGGAGACAGACAGATGCTTTCTACATGGGTTCCTTTCATGCCCCTCTGCAGCCCCAGCCACCATCCCTGACTTCATTTCGGGTACCCCACTTCCCAAAGTCTTCCTGTATTTTGCAAATGCCAAAGTTACATCAGGAGTTGTAGTTGCCTATTTACCAAAGGGTTTCTGTCATGCTGGAAAGATCCAACTTTTAAATTAGGTTGCCATTTTTCTAAAAGCAATGAGTCAGACCTAAAAATCATGTAGAAAGGTTAGGTGTTACTTCTCCTTAGTAATCAATATTAGATAGTTTTCTGTCTTTGTACCATGTTTCACTCAGTTCCTGTCACTATGCTTTTGGGATTGTGACCCAAAAGCAAGAAACTTCTTTGAATATTCCTTTTGTTGTCGTAACTTAGAGGCTAGGAGGAGGAAATGAATAAAGAAAGATTTTTAATATCTAATTTAGTGTGGTTCAATTAAGCCACTATATTTTCTCTGTGATTATGATATGGAAAACAAAGTGCTTGATGCTAGGCTGAATCCACAGAAGAAAGGAACAAATATTGCTTCAGTCCACAGCAGCTGAGGAATTATTGGAAAAAAATTTACATCCACACATACTAACTGAAATCATCCTTGGTAGATTGATATCTTGGTAAGATATCAATTTACATATCAGAAAATTATGGTAAAAAAAGTGCAAATTACACACTCTCTAGAACTTTTATTAATTCTTATTCTACTACAGTAAGATATATTATAAATAGAAAAAAAGTCAAGGGGAAAAGTAATCCAAATTCAATGTCATGGTTTACACTTGTCTTTTCAAGTAAATAATATAAATTTCTCATGTAAATCCTTTGGTCACATTAAGCTAACTCAAATGCTAATTAACAAACTACAGAGAAATCTACTTAATCATTTTATCTCACTTTAATTTTTTGTGATTTCTTATGAATAAGCAATTCTAAACATTTGTTCAGCCATTTATTAGTGGTCATGGGAATTTGAGTTCTAAATGTCTTCTTTTTCAAGGTTGACTATATTTCATCAGTCTTTACATTACAGTCTAACCATTAAAACTTTTATATTCAAGCTTTGCGGTGATTTGGAAAATGGGTGTACTTGAAAGTTATTAGGCTGGCTTGAAGCTGCATTATGATTAACTGTAAGAACAATAATTATATTGCAAATGCAGTACCTGATGTAACCTTTTATGTAGCATTAATAACCATATTTATAAATACATTATGTACAACAAGCTTATTGTATAGGAGAGATGGGGACCAAGCCTCAAGGTTTTAAGTGACTAAACAGTGTACATAACTGTACATAGTGTGCCATCATTTATTTAAACAAAAGATTATAGGTACATTTTATATACACATGCACATATTTTCTGCTGTGGCGGCTAGTGAGATTTCTGTATTCAAATTCTGATTTTTTTTTTATTATTATTGCTAAGAACTTTGCTCTAAACACAGGCTCTCCTGCTTCAATTAGCACCTGTTCTCTGTTTCTATAGCTTTAGGTGAATTTTCAAGTCTTTGTTTACTGACTTGCATCAGGAGAGATCTGCTACGCCTTAGCTGAAGGGCATGAAATGTTTTGCCTTTGTGAGAAGTGTCTCTTCCCAGAACTCAAGAGGCCAGAGTCAAGGCAGCAGCGCCCTCTCCCATCACCTTCAAAACCTGAGGAAATAATACTTCAGGGCAATAACACAGGAATGGAGAGGTGCTGAAGAATGTTTGGCAGTTTGCCCTCAAAGTGGAGATCTCCACTCAGCTGGCTCATTATGATGGGTCCGAGAGAAGGCAAGTTAAGAGATGAGAGCTACTGTTGCCTTAGGTATCTGAAGGACATCTGCTTTGCTTAAAATTTAGAATTTAAAAATTAAAAGTTATCTTCTCCTGACTAGAGTCAAATAGGGCCGATTTTTCACTCTGACAATTGTCTAGAAATGAGGAAGGGCATGGGGAATGTGGATTCCATTAGACCTCCAAGGGAAGCAGCCAAGTGCGTGGGAAGAGGCAGTTGAAATCACAGGGATCTTGGAGAGGGCCTGAAGTCATCGGGAGAGATACTCATGTTAGTCACTCATGTTGTAGCTCTGTCTGTTCCTAGAGCTGGATCCAGCCCAGGATTTCAAATTAGGAAGGGCTTTGTGGTAGCAATCTGGTAGAAAATGGATGTAAAGGAAAACGTGAGCAGAAACTTCAGTGCATAGCAAAGCTAATGTTTTCGCTTAGTTTTTATATTTAGTTTGCGCTTACATCAAGTTGCTTAAAGATACGTTATCCTACCAAGTACACAATTGTTACTAAGATTGTGTATATTCGAGTGATCAAGCAGCTGAGAGAGACCGTGGGAAGGTTAAAACCCCTGCCCATTTCCACTGGGCAGTACAGTTTGCAGAAATAAGTAGGAATATATCAGAGCAGAGCTGGGAGTAAGAGCTGCCATGGGCAGCAGCCAGGTCATTGCACCTGCCAGGTGCAGGTAACTTGAATTAGGTGCAGATAATTTTGAATGGAAATTTTCATCACAATTTGTAGAGTGGCCATAATGCCCCTGTGGTGACATATCTAGAACAGTGCCATCAACCCCTCAAAAAAGGAAAGAGAGCAGAGGAGAGAGAAGGACTCACTGCATTCTTTGAAGTTTCTTCAACTGGATGAAATGTATCTGTGATTACAACTCTTGCAGAGTCCTAATACCCCAAATAATTATTTAATCTATAATTCTCAGAATTAATCAGCTGTTATGCAGTTTAAAGTTGTTTAACTTCCACTGCACAGCAGAATGTAATTTACTACCTCAGAGATCAACAGCTACCACCCACTAGCTGACTTATTGATGTTTAAAAATAGAATCCCTAAAATGCAGCACGTCTGTGTCTTACGTTAGGTGCTCCAAAGGCGGATGTGAATGCAAGGAGCTAATCTGGGTGTTAATCCTAGGAAGTCCCTCTAGGGACTTAGGAATGTAAATAGAAGGGACAGAAGACCATGAAGTATACATTATACTTGAGTGGCAAGTGAGACTCAGTCCCACTAAGAAGCTGTGGGAAACAATGTAGGGGATGCCCCAGAGTGACCTGCCTTTGGTGGGCAAGGAGGCTGTGTTATTTACCCACAAGTACCATTGGTCATGGGCTGAAGTCTGCCCCTGAAGACACATCAAATCTGCCAAGATAAAACCCTCAGGAAAAGAATAGCAAGAGTTTAGAGTAGACGCCATTGACAGTTAATGGAACAGTAAAAGCCACGGGAGTGTGGGTGGGGCCACAACAGCATCTGCCATAGTCCAGGTCTCAGGGTGACCCAGCTGTTGGCTTCACACCTCCAGAAGTGAAGCTCAGAAGATGGCGGGGTAAGCAACACTTAAACTTCTGGGCCACAATCTATACTTGCCCTCAATCTGGCTGGACAAGTGACTAATGACAAGAGCTATTCTCATAAAATTCCTGTGTAAAATCTTGATGCTAAAGATGGGACAACTTGAAAATGTCAATTGACTTTGACTGTGTTTGTTCATTTCTGTGCCCTCACTGGAAGGCTGAGTGGCGGGCCACACCTTGTACCTGGCACTTGAGAATCGGGCTTCAGGGCGGGTACAGGAGTAGGCCAACAGTGAAGCCTTATCTCTCCAGAAATGGGGCTCAGAGCTCAGAATCCCAAGGCAGAAGAGCACTTGTTTTAAAGATTGACTTATATACAAATAAAAAGCTAAAGGCATCAGTTAAGAAATAGAGTCACTAAAGCTAACAGGCCAGAGGGCAATCATAAAACTAGCAGCTTCCTCCAAAGTAAAGCAAGATGCCCTCACAAAGAAACCCCCAGATCTCAATGGCTTCATGAGAGCAAGAACTATAGCTCCCTCATGTCAGAGTCACTGTTCTTCTCAGGCATGACTCATATTCCTTCTGTCTGTGGCTCCATCTTTTATAAGTGCTTTGGATCTACTAAGTCCTCTGATTCTGGCTGCCAGATCAGGAACACAGAGGGGAAAGACTGATTGGGAGGATATGAGGTAACAGGCCTGGATTTGGCATGTATACTTTGGCTCACAAACCATTGAGAAGAACTTAGGTAAGCTTCCCCCACCTAAGTGCAGGGGGACCAGGGAAAACAGTTGCTAATTTAGAAGGAATTTCCACGCATTGTCGGCACTATGGATAAGAAGCATGACTCTTAGAGAGTCAGCCCTCTCTACCACACAGGTCAAATCTAAGCAGCTCAATAAGACAAAGCATTACTGGAAGTGGAGCTCAATTAACTTGGACAGAACTGACCACATACCAGTTCTGAAGCCAGCCAGAGACCAGATGCCTCTAGCACAGTCATTCCTGCCAGTTAGGGAATGACCCGGTTAAGGTACCAGGGTGGAGGGAACAATGGGGAGGAACTGATTGGTGAACAAATCCTAGCATGAAAACCAGGATTTCCCCGCCTCTCTTTCTCTCATCCAAAGATGGGCTGCCTGGCACAAAATTCAATCCAAATTTGAATTCTGCTTAATATCACCAATAGAATTTTTTATCGGGCTTGTTCTGTATTCAGTAATAAAAGCAGCACACAATTATTTTCGATTGGACCAATGAGATCACACTGAGAAGTCTCTGAAGATTGTCTGCTAAGTGCCAGTGGTTAATGAATACCATTTGTCTTTCTTGATTAAGTCTGCTATTACCCCCGTTTAGTCCTGTCACCAACCCTTTAGCGAGAATTTTCATATCACTGTTTAGATGAGAAATTAGCCTATGAGAGCAGCACTCATCAATCAGAAGGCAGTTTATTTAATACAGTTTACAGTTTATGAGTTCAAAAACTGTAGCCTCATACATTAAAAATGGATCACTGTCCTAGGCAGAGACAATCAGGGGGTTCATGACAAGCATGGAGAAATGACTTTGAATTTGAGACACACATAGAGAAAGCCTGCAATGTCGTAAGCTTGCGGCTGAATACCAGGTGGCTTTTTCTTCTGATTAGGAAATCCTCATTGGTCTAAGCAACTGTTTAGGTACTTAAACACACCTTCCTATACCACTGCACCAGAAAATTCAAAATAAAATTTTAGAGAAGACTCGCTTCTTTATGATATCGAATATTTTTTCTTGTTTGCAATATTTTAAAAAGAGCTCATGTAGAACATTTACCAACTCCTTGAAATTATAAAGAGCAAAATGTCCATGAAAACCTTAGTTTCACAAAGAGTAGTGAAAGTTTCATCTAGTGGCCACATATCAATAGCATGGAAGAAAATGGAGTTTGGGTGGTTGTATAACAGAACTAGATGGCTATGTGACCATACAAACTAAATGACTATGGTCCCTCTCCCCCGGAGTGTTTTAGAAGGCCCGGGTCAGTAGGATATGTTGGTTATTTGATGGCATCAAAGATTATAGTTATTTTAAGAATTTTATTTCCTATCACAATATAACTGGCCAGACTTGTGGAACTACTTCCTGTAATATTATGTCATTTAGAGTTATAGTTCTAAAGTTTTTTTTTACCTATGACTCTTTTATTTTCCAAACTGGTACTTTACATATAAAGAATGTCATTTGTATATGTGGTTAAGTTTAGAGAAGTAATACTTGGCAAACATTTGGTAGAAGTTCTCAATTTTTGTCTCCTACTTAAATCTTAGAGAAATGCCTTAAAAAAGACATTAGTCAGAGAAATTAGTTATTATAAGAACATATAAACTTTGCCATTACTGTCACCCCTTGGTAATATACAATTCCAGCTTCTGCTATATCTTTGAAATTCTTAATGACCTTATATCATACTAATCTTTATTTTAAAGAATAGTCATATTGATCCAAGAATAATGTCTAGATTGGGGTAAGTATGCCATAGTCATTCATTGCAGTCATTCATCAAGTATTATTTCAGTATCCCTATCAACACCTCATTCCCACTTGCCAAATATAAGCATTTTTAAGGTTGATGTGTATTCTTCAAACCATTTTTATGCATGTCCAAAAGCTATTTGTAATTCTTAGCAAAAAAAAAATGAGATTATACTGTATATGTTGTTCTAAATTATGGAGGTCGAAAAGTCTCTACGTTCTGCCATCTGCAAACTGGAGACCTAGGAAGGTCAGTGGTATAAAGACCTGTGAACCAGGAGTATCAATGGTATAAGTCCTCATTCAAGGGCAGGAAAAGACTGATGTTCTAGCTGAGAGCAGTCAGGCAGAGAGGGGGAATTTAACCTTTCCCTGACTTTTTGTTCTATTCAGGCCCTCCCCAAATTGAATGATGTTCACCCACACAGTATACCAGTTCAAATACTATTCTCATCTGAAAACACCCTCAGAATCATACCAGAAATCATGTTAATTTGGCCATTCAGTGTTCCAGTCAACTTGACATATAAAATTAAGCATCACAAATGTATATGATGAGCAATCTTCCATTTCACTATATTCATATAAATTACGTTCTTATTGGCTGCTAAATGGATGTAAAGAGTTTACTAAATCATTATTCTATTGAAAGGCATTTAATCTCTCTCTAACACTTTTTCTAGAACAAAAAAAATAAAAAGTGGACATTTTTAAACTTCTTCCCTTGACCAATCGTATGCTGAATTGAAGGCTATGTATTTTTAAGCTTTAAGTATTACTAAAAAATCTTCCCAAGAAAAAATAGACTTAACACCTTTTAACTTGTCACACACTACAAAACTCAATTTTTACAAACTGGAGTCCTTGAGATAGATTCATCTAACTCTTGGTTGACAGAAATTCAAGTACTGCACAAATCAAAAATATAAGTAAAAATGCATGCGATAACTCAGCTGCTGCATATTTCTATAATGCTAAACTAAACTTTTCTGTAGCTGTCTGATCTAAGAATAATTTATATCAATGTTTCATGAGATTAGACCATGTTCAGAATACTTTAGAAAATGCTCAGAAGTTAATCAAAAGAGTATATTCAGTATGAACTTACCTATTTGTGATTGTCAAGATAGGTTAAGTTATGCCACAATAACAAATCAACCAGCAAATGCCATTGGCTTAACACAGTGACTTATTTTGTACCTGTACTACATGTATATAGTATGTTTCTAGTACTATTCAGGTCAGCAGGAGCTTCTGTTTTACATATCTCTTGGGGACTCAAGGCTAATAGAGGCTCCTCTTTTAATTGCATTTTCTGGAACAGATGGCTGCCTCGGTCACTGTGGCAGTGGGAGACTGACTGAAAAACTGTGCACAGACATGTTTGGTTCTGTGTATCACTACAGCATAAGGTCAGCCACATCTGCTTTAATATCAGAATTATGGTTCTGAAGGGGAAGGACTAGGCCTGTTCTTGTCCTCTTTTGCCACCATGGTTCACCTCAGTCAAAATGACTGTAGTCTCCAATTGTTTCTCTAGGCATTAAGAGTGTTTTCCCTCTCTCAGAATCTTACTCAGAATGTATTTTCTACAGTAACCTAGCTATTATCACTATTGGGGAATAAAGCTATTCCAGGTCAATTCACAAAATGACTTAACTTGTAGAAAGTTCCAGACACACTGCCTTCCAAAGACCTATGACCTACATTTGAGCCCACAACCCACTCCTCTCTTATGATACTCTATCATCTCCAGACTCTATCATCCCTTCGTGCCTCTAACATTAATTAGTCTGATGAACAAAACCTTAAATTAAATAAAGGAGCAGTGCTTCCATCCTTTCTTTTAAGAGGTTCCTCACTATTGTATTAATCCCTAAAACCAAATAGATACACATGAAAGGACACTGCCTACCTCCAACCTACATTACCTAAAGACCAAACATCATGGCCTTTACTCAACTAAATATGGTAATATATTACTGTTAATATATAAAAGAATCTCCCCCCTCATCTTCTACTCTCATTAACATTGGTTTCTGCACATTCCCAGACCCTAACCACTGCTATGATAATAAAATGAATGCAAATCTTTGAACAGTGTTTTGTTAACATTATAATTGTATGCAAACACACTATGAAGTGTTGTGTTTTTTTCTTCATAATTAGAAACACAATACTCCAATACTTCAACAAATATGAAGGTAATAAAATTTTGATGATTTATTTAAATAATCATAAGGATTGTTTTTATTTTTAATATTGTTTCAACTTGATATTTGAAAATTGCATATCTAGCTGATCTCAGCTTCTGTAGTTCATCATGTGCCCTGTTACACTATGATAGGTAATTTGTTTTTTTAAAAAACTTTCCTAAATCATTTAATACATTTCAAAGTCAGAGGCAGGTACAAGGTTCATGATCAGAATTGGTCAAATAATTTGTGATTATAGAAACTTATTTCTATTTAAACAAAATTAAAAAATTAAAACAGGTTAAAATAGGTGTAGCTTTTTCTCTCAGTATAAGAAATTACTGGAAATTTCTGTTGCTGGCTGGGTTCTGGGACAGAGGTTCAGACATACTACAGAGGCTCTTGAGATGGGACTCCAAAATCTGGTGGGAAAGAGAAAGTGAAATTTATGCTCAAATATCTCAATGATGCCCCATCACCCAGGATTCTGAATGGTTGTATTCTTTCATTACTCACATCTCCTGAATATTTAATTTAAAACAATTTTTGCATTATATTAGATGTCTCATTTAGTGTTCACCAATAAAATTACTAAATATACCAAAAACTACCTTGCCTTCAAGAAGCTCACCCTTGTTTAAAAACTTCCACAGTGAACTACTGAAGATAAATAAAAAAGTAAAAGGAATAGATGTCCCAAGATTTAGCCTTGACCTTTTTGCTGCTGCCTCCAAGGCAGATGTTCCTTCAAACTGTGAATGTTGGTATTGTTCATTATGAGAACATGACACTGACTATAGGTCAGTGGCAGGATTTGTTGCCACATCAGGAGATAAATGATTTGCTGAACAGAACTCAATGGAGGTAAAATGGAAGGTGAAAACTCTCACCCTGGGAAACTAAAGAGCCAAAGAAAAACAAGGCAAGAAAAGAGCCAGGGATTTCAGAGGGCACAGTGTGGGTAGGGTGAGCACACATTGTAGTTTTCCATCAGCAGCTAGATTTCCAGTGGGGCACAGAGGCCCAGGTAACTTTCTCACTGGTTTATTCATTGGGTGGGGAGCATGAAGGTTAAGATGTAAGTGGTAGCTCTCAGACTTCAAATTTGTTGAGAAAGTAGACATGAAATAATCAGAATATGGATTCTTTAACCAAGGTACAGAATCCATTTATTGAAGTGGTCACCTTGGCATCACCAGTCATTTCTATCTTTTGGATCTGTTAGTAATTAGCAGTGTATCTTAACCAGCATCATTTCACATATTCGGGCCTCAGTTCTCATCAGGAAAATGAGGGTCTCCAAGAGCCTTCCCAGTTAGAGTATTTCTGCTAGTTTCTGTGGTTCTAGTTCACCTGTCAGAAAAGTAAAAAGTAAATTTTACCTGCTGGTATTGCTGCATTTTTACTACTTATATGTCCTGAACATTTGATAGTTAATGGATTGGAAGAAAGAAAATTGTAGATTTCTTGTTGTAGTCATCGTACTAAATCTACAGCTCTTATCAAAGAAAACCCTGACAACTGTTCCTAAGCCTTCCTTTTGGAGTCACTCACAAATGAATACATTTTATTTTAATAGAAAACAGGAACATTTTAATTGCTTGAGCTAGGTATTTTTATTTTGTTTTATGTGTGCAGTCAGAACCAGACCCTTGTGAATAATGTTAAAAGATGGATATTCTTTTCTCTGAGCTTTTTCTTTTTTGTGTAAATTACAACAATTGCTTGGGGGATTGGGCCTTTGGACAAGCCATAAAATAATCAAAAATTTAATGCTGTTCAGTGGCAGTCTATGACTCTTTGAATTAGTGGCTAGATTAACCATTCACAGGTATAAGTATTCCATTCCTAGTTAGATTTAATAGTCCTGATCTTGTGGGGATAAATGCTCTTGGTTAGTTTGAGGGCTTAACAAAGTAATTTCTTGAATGTGAAGGAATGACTCCAGCAATTATAACTAGTTCTTCCTTAGTTCAAATGCCATTTCTATAGCCTGCCAAAATAATGGTTTGCAAGTGAATTACATATTAATCTTTACTACAAAAACAAAAACAAAAACAACAACCACCACCAAAAAAAAAAAACCTGGCCTATCTCCAAATCATTTAGCTGCATTTGCCAAATTGTGTGTGTTTATGTATGTTTCTAGTCACAGTCTTAATTTTTCAGAAATACCTACAAAAAAATATACTATCTTTCATTCAAATAGCAAATATCTTAGATTTGGTCTTGGTCACTGGAAGTTTCAAATAAAATCTCAGATAAGATAGGTCCCTGTTAGATTTTAAGTGTTATTAGTTTCTTTCTCTCTCTTTTGTCTTAAATCTATTCTGTCACTAACATTTCAAACTCAGCTGTTTCATGACTGTGAAATATTGTCATAATACATTATGCTAATAGGTCTAATTAATTCCCAGGGAAACATTCCCATGGATCATGGTAAAGTATATGATAAAGCCATCAGTTCTCAATGAGTATTTTTTTCAAACTTTATGTTACAACTTCTGCTATATTATGTCTTTTTCTGTGTCAGAAAGTTAGTGAACGTATTTTAATGGCTCCAGTGCATCCATATTCTTCATGAAACTGCTAGTTATCATCTGCTTAACATCCAAGCAAGTATGAGAAACTCAGTAATTAATTATTATGACTATCTAGACTTCTAGCTGCCATAAAAGAGATGGCTACTGAGTGTAAAAAAATCTTTATAAAGCACCTTGCCCACTCAGGTATCCCACCTTCAGGGACTCAAAATGCAGAAATTTTTGGTGAGAAATGGCAGAGTAAAGGAGTCCTTAATATTCAACTTGAAATCTTTATAATAATTTTTTTTTCCGAAAGTAGAATTCAAACTGTGATTTTGAGCTTTACCAATTTCTACTGTACTCCAGTTAAGACATAAAATAGATTGTGTTCCTCAAGGCTAATGATATATTAAAGAGGAAGAAGAAGCTAGAAAAAATCGGTAGCATAAGTTGTCAAAGACTATAAGCTCAAGGTGGCCCATAGAATGCAGCACAGAGTGACCAAAAATTCACTAGATTGGGTGCCAGGAGACCTGAGTTTGAATCCTGGCTCTGGCATTTAATGAACATAGAATTTTTTTTTTAGCTTTAGTTTTCTAAATTGGACATAATATCTACCTCAAAGGTCTTTAATTTTTGTGAAAAGTAAAGGCCTAACAATTTATGGTACAAAGTAGGCACTCGATATATGTTATTTCCATCTTCTCCAAAAGCCTTTTCAGCTCCTCCACTTCATAGGATCTTTTGTTCTTTGTGCGACATAGAATTTCTTATCTGCACATCATATCTGGGCATACAATCAGGCATTGACTAATAGCAATAGCCCTTCATTTTACATGACTATACCTTCTGTTCCTGAAAATTTGGTAATTTATTTGAGGTCAAGAACCTCATCTTATTCTCAATCTTCCACCAATCCCCACAACTATACCTGGTACAGATAAAGCTTGTTGAAGCAAATAAAATGTTTTCTTCATCCTTTTTTCACCCTTGTCCTACTAATTTTGGACTAATTTATGCATGGATTGATGGTCCAGGTTAAATTTTAAAATGTGTGATATAGCCTTATCTAATTATAAAATGTAGACTTATATATCTACAATTATATACATTGTATACTTGTAGACAATTGGGCATCACTAAATTAAAACAATATATTTGCAAGAAAATACATGATTAGCATTGAGCACTAATAATAGCCTATGGGGCCTCTAACAATAGCAGCACAACTACTGCCTTCTCAATAAACTTTCTACAAAGTGATAAACTCACTTTGCTTTTCACTAAAAAGATTACTCAATATTTCTGGACAGGTTAGCAAAACTCCCTAAAAAGATGACTGTATTTATGTTGTGCGAATGACCCCTCCCCCACACAGAAACACACTAAACTATTTCATTTAACTAAACAAACAAACAAAAACAAAGGTTTTCTACCACCAGTCATATAAAGCCAATATGCTTGGGTACTTTGACACTGAACAGAATACTGAAATTAAGCCCTGAAATTGGGATACTGAGTTTGAGTTGGGCAAGTGACATGCACACCACGTTGACTTATCTGGGACACCAATAAACTGGGCCCCATATGGGCAAGCTGGAGTGAGGGTCAGTCAGGGGTCATCTGAATAGTAAATCAACTTATAGTTGAAATTCCCACTTCCAACACCTGGCAGAGGTCACCAAGAGTCCTAACTCTTCCAATTTGAATAGACACCTCAGTTTTAATCTTACTCTAATAGAAATAGCTGTCTATCAAAAATGTGTGCCCTCTCTTCTAGAGTTTAGAGTTGTTTCTTGTAAGTGGCTGTCTATCTACAAACAATGTAGCTCTGCCTCCCTTGCATCCAGGTGAACCCATCGGTTCTCTCCTATGGAATCCGAATGTAAATGATGTGTGATACGTCTGGGCCAAGGTAGTTCAGAAGCAAGTGTGCATCATCTTCTCTTTCCCAGTCTCCTAGATAGATGCCAAGGACTCTAAAATACTTGGCCAAGGGGTTGGCCGAGCCAAATAACAAATGAAATCTACATTTCTGAATCATCAAGTGAAAGAAAGTTGACTGGTAACTAAGATTATACAATTTGAATAATTAGGGTTAATAGCTTACTATATTAAATTACTAAAATTTGGGTACTTATTTGTTACAGCACTCTATTACCCTAATACATTTACTAAATCTCTCTGTTGTAGTGCTGTTTGGGTCTTACTTGATATTTGCTGCTGCTTATTTGATTTCATCCTCTCTTTGATATCCCCCACAACTCTGTATCCTTTTTCTCCATTTATTTTTTTAAATTGGCATTCTTAGCCCACTATCTGTGTTCCCTCACCCCAAGACAGTCCTATTATAGCTTTGAGATATATTGTTAATTTCCAAATTTTACCTCTTGCTTAATTTTTGGCCTGGCATATTCAAGTGCCTACTGAACTTCTCTTCCTGGGTATCCAAATGATATCTCAAACTTATTTGTTCAAAATTGAAATCATTATTTTTTTCTTTCTTACCTACCCTAAGTGCACTCCTGTCTGCATTCTCTATCTTTGTAAATGTCACTATCATTCTCTCAGAAAAGATCACTGCATATCATCTCAGACTGCTTTATTTTTCCTCACTTTGCATATTCAGTGCATTACCAAATCCAGCAAATTTTACCTACTAAATAGTTTGTGATCCAGTCTGTCATTTCCACCCTAAATAACATTGTCCTGCTTTGGTACCCAATTGTTTTTCACCCAGGCCACTCCAGAACACAGTAGTCAGTCACATGAACTTTGAACTGAGCAGATCTTTGTTCAAGTCTGAACTCTGACACTAGTTATTAGTTGTGTAGTCTGGAGAAGTTAACTCATCGCTTTAAACTCAGGTTTTCCTAACTGTGAGATAGGTAATACTAATAACTCTTTCCAAATGGGGCTGTTATAAGTAATGAAAAATATTAGGTAGAGAGAGACCTTAAGAAGTCTAATATAGGCAAAGGGCACCATAATGCTCTATTATGACTAGGGATTCAGTGCTTTCAAACTCATCTTTATAAATCCCCTCGCTAAGGAAAAATTTTTCTAAAATATAAGTCCTGCAACCTTCCACCCCTGAAATGTGGATGGAAAGGAATAGATGGGTATGAGAAATATTCAAAGATAAAACTGATAGGAATTAGAAGCTGATTGGGCTGGTAATTGATAGGCATATCACTAGAAATAACTATAGCAAAAGATTTAAATTGGATAAATTTGCCTTTGTGAGTAAATTAAATGTATAAAAATATCCTTTCTTTCTCTTTATCATCTCTGAATTGGATCTGCACATTAAGCTCTTGAGTACTAAATTAGTAATTATCTAAATTTAGCAAAAACTATAGTCACTACATAATGGCCAGCCCATTTGTTTACTTACAGAACATGCATGGGAGCTTAAAAATAAGGAATTCAAAATTAACCAAAACTTCCTTCAAAGAGAATGTAATAAGAGGAATGCTCTAAATATAGTATATTTTAATTCAAATTACCATTTTCCACACATTTTATCTCAGTAACATTTTCCCCTGCTTTACAAAATAAAATGTCATCCATAGAGTATCCTAAATAGACGAAGAGAGCATTTAGAAAATAAGAGATACATGGGCGATTGAGTGAAAATAACTTAGAGATAAAACCAGGAGTGATTATGTAGCTACAGTGTGCCAGACAATAGAAATGTTCTTCACACATGTTCTCTCTTAATTCTCAAAACAAGCAAAATAAATTAAATTAAATTAAATTAAATTAAACTTATGATTTGTATATAACCATGTACCATGAAAAACATATAATTTCTATTTGAAAGAATAGAATCTCAGTGAAGTTAAGCTACTTGCCTAAAGTTATATAGAAAACATCTTTATTTGACAGGATTCAAACCTACTTTCATCTGACACCAAAGCCAATCAATATCATAGTATTCTATCCTAGATATCCAAAGTATTTTTAAAAGATCTACAAAACTATGTACTTGTCTACTCTGTAGTAATGTCTATGTGAACAAACAAACAAAATAATGGGTTGTAAAGAGCCACTTCTCATATTGTCACATTGTTTTTGTCTACATGGGAACTGAGTCTGTGAAACACATAAATTTCTCTGAGGAAGAAACCAGTCACAAAAGCCACCAAAAGTACCAATAATAAACACACGTGTACCGGTGGGATCATCCCCTATCCCTCACACTTCCTACTTGATGAAATAAACATCCTCTACTTTCCTCTAATTTGGGCTTCAGACTCTTTAGAGAGCACATCCACATTTTTACATAGGCGAAAGGAATTCTATAAAGCAGCAGAAAGCAAATGATTGGTGAATAATTTCTTTAAATCAGATTTTTTCTGATACACCAATCTCATTATTTGTTCACCAGACAAGCTCCTCCTAAATCTATTCGCAATTAAAAAAAAAAATCATCCAGCTAGTAATATTGAACTGTGCCTTAATTAGGGCAGCCAAAAATGTCTTGTGTAATTAACTGGGCTTTGTTTACAATTATTTCCTTGTGGTTAGACCTGTTTTCTACATGTAACTGGAGCAATGCTAATAGTAATGCTAACCTTTGATTTTCATATGAGAGTAAAGGACAGGCAGAAGAAATAAGGTCAGACTGGGAAAGCAAAACCAAAAGACATGAAACACAGGATAACTTTCTATCCTGTATTTTGCCTCAGGATGAACACAATCTCCCTAACCTCTCACCCAATCTAAAGTCTAGATGTTGACACCTGGGCTCCTTTATCTTTCTGTCAAATATCATCATTTGAGTATAACCTCTATTCTTAGCTAGTAAAACCTATACAATCTGAATTTGTAACACCATGTACTCCTACCCAAGCACATTCCCTTATGTTCTAGAAGACTATTGGAATGATAGGATTCTTAGTTGTAAAGAATTTGGAAATCAACTGAATGAGTAATTAGTCAACAGTATTCAAAGTACAGAGCGTGGCTAGGTGGACTCAGAGTCCCTTGGCCAAATATAATTGTCCAGGTCATGCTGAATAACAACAGGAATTTCATAGAAATTGATAAAGTAGGAATTATTTATATATTATTTTATTTTTCCTCTAAATCTTGCTAATTTTTGTTGGTATGATAACATAAATCTAAAAACTATAAATTTTTAATACATTTCTTCTGCTTGATATTTCAGACACACTTTCTTAGAAAGAGAGGTCAAGAAAAAAGAAACAATACAAATAAGAATAATTAAGCCCCATTAAATGCATCTTTTTTTTATCTTTATGGGGAATGGGGCAATTTGTCAGGTATTTAATTTTCTTCCTTCAGGTAGCTCATAGTCTAATGGGGTAGACAGATTGCTATAGGTATAAAAAAAAGCAAAATTAATTTTTCTTTGAGTACTAAAAGTAGCTTTAAATAGTGTGACAGAGAAGATAACTATAAAGGCAAATCTGGAAAGAGCTTGTCAGGTAAATCAAGTAAAGAATAAGATCTTGACAGAAGAAGAGCAGTTTCAAAGGCAAGGATGCATAAAAAAATAACTAGAATGTATAAGAATTGTGAGTGGTTTGTTACACAAAAAGGACAGAATTTTTAGTAGTGTGAATTTAATAGAGCATAAGGTTCCAGAAGGAGAATGTCTAGGGACGAGACTAGAAAGATTAAAGATGTGAAATAATAAAGTTCCTAGCAAACCAGCACAGTTTAATAAAGTCTCCAAATGAATTTGGACTTTATTCTATAGACAGATATGAGCCTATGAGGTTATTTTAAACAGAAGAGTGATGCGACTAAATTAAATTTGTTTTTAAAAAATATAATTTCTGGGGGAGCATACTAAGACCAAGAACACATTTGAAATCTGAAAAATAGTCATGTAAGCCTAGAACAAGTCAAAGTCAAAAGTAAGGTACTTAAAGAACTAAGTAAATTGGTAAACATTTAGAAGACCGTTCAATGGAAAATGACAGAAGACACAAATTACCATTATTAGTAATAAAAAGGGAAACAGAACTAAAGTCTTTCTACAGACATTAAAAAAATCAGGATGTTATTAAAGTCTCTCTCCAATAAATTGGCTAATTTATGTGAAATGAACAAATTACTTGAAAAATACAATTTACAGAACTGATGCAAGGAGAAATGGGAAATCTGAGTAGTCTAATTCTGTTAAAAATATTGATTTCATATTGGAAGTCTTCCAAAAGAGAGATCTTCAAGTCAAGATAACTTTATTGTTGAAATATTTACAGACAGTTAAAGAAAACTTTCCTAAAAAATTATTTTAATTGTCAATGCGATAAGACAAGAAAATAGAAAAGATATAAGAATTGAAAAGTATGTAATAACAGTCATTTATCATAAATTACATAATAATGAACATAGAAATTAAAAAGTAACCTTCATAAAAAACTATTAAACTTATTAAGTGAAATTAGTAGTCAATATCTGAACAATAATTGTATTTCTACACCGTAGCCCCCCAAAAATAATTTTAATGATACTATTATTAACAATAGCATCAAAAGTACCATATTTATAAAAGCAAATCTAACAAAATTATGTATGACCTCTATACAGGAAATTATAAAACATTATTGAGAAAAATTAAAGAAGACCTAAATAAATAGAGGGATACACTATGTTTATGGATTGAAAGTTTCAGTGTTATAGAGGAGTCCATTCTCTCCAAAATGATTCAATGCAAACCTATCAAATTTCCAGCATGTTTTTGTTTGAATGTGAAAAAATTATACAAAAAAATTAAAATTTATATGGAAATTCAAAGGATAAAGAGAATCAAGACCATCTTAAAGCAAAAATATTATAAAGTTACAATTAAGATAATGTGGTATATATATAAAAATATAGTCAATTAGTCCAATGAAACAGAATTAAGCCCAGAAACAGATTACACATATAGATTCCCTTGAAATTTGATGATGGTGATACTATAGTAGATAAAGAATAATCTTCATAAAAAATTATGCTAGGTCAATTAGATATTTATATCAGGAAAATATTTCTTACCCTTTTCTTATGCCAAACACAAAAGTCAATTACAAATGATGATAAGACATAAATAAAAGGCTAAAATACGAACATTGTTAAAAATATGAGAATATTTTTATGACTTTAAAGTAGGCAAAGATTTCTTAAATAGAACATAAGAATTATTAAACAAAAAAGAAAAGGTAGATACATTTAAATTAAGAACTTCCATTTATCACAAATAAAGAGCATGAAAATTCAAGTCACTGAGTAAGAGAAGATATTTACAAAACATACATCTAACAAAGAACTCATAACCTGGAATATGTAAAGAATGACTACTTATGAATAAAGAAAACACAGACAAACCAATAAAAAAATGGGCAAAACATTTCAAAAAAGGATATGCAAATGGCAATAAATATGTGAAAAGATGCTCAGCTTTTATAATTATCAAGGGTCTGTAAATTAAAAACACAATGAGATATATATCTATGGATGTATCCTCAGTAGAATAGCTGAAATTTAATGAGTCGATTTGTCAAAAATTTGGATGAATTGGAATTCTCCTAACCTGCTGGTTGGTGTGCTCATTGGCACAATCATTTTGGAAACCTATGACATCAACAAGAGTTGATCATACATATAACTTGTAATTCAATAATTCTATTCTTAGAGATTTTCATGCACATGAACATGAAAAGACATATATAATGATGTTGCTAACAGCACCGTTTATAATTGTCAAAACTTACAAACATTCAAATGTCTATTGATAGTAGAATGGATAAATTGTGGCATATGAATAGAATAGAATACTAGAAAATAATGAAAATGAATGAAATGTTGCCTCACACACCAACACAAACTTCACAAATGTAATACTGAGCAAAGAAGCCAGATACCAAAGAGAATATTGCATTATTTTATTATATAAAGTTCAAAAAGTAAGTGAAACTAACCTATGATGATGAAAGTCAGGATAGTAGTTTCTTTTGGAGCAGTGATTGAAAAAGAACGTAAGGAGTGCTTCTGTGGTGGGTAGTCACAGATTATTTCATCATCTGGATAGTTTTTCATGAATTTGTTCACATTGTGAAAATTCATTAAGATATAAATTTATGATTCACTCATTTTATTGTAATATGTGATACTTCAGTAAAAAATATTTCATTAAATAGATGAATGAATTAATCAATAATTAAATAGGAATTGGCTCATAAAAAGAAGACTTAATTGAAATCATAAGTGAATTTCAAGGATAAGAAGGTGGTAAACAGTCAATAGCTGAAAAGTCAAGAGGGAGGCCCTTTCAAAGTGCACTAGCTATGGTAATCAGAAAGACATGTCCTCTCTGGGTGTTACATCGGTTTCTAGGGATTCCAGATTTAAGATGAGACGGTTTCACTCTCATAACCACTGCTTACTGCTCTGAATAAGGGGTAAAGGTTATGACAGTTTTCTTGGCACTGTCTGGTATGTTGTGTGTGTACGTGTGCATATGTGTGTGTTTGTGTGTGTGTGTGTAGTTTTTAAATAGAATTAACCAATAAAATTAATCTGACAGTTAATTTTTCCATACATAGACACAGTCCCATAAAGGTCTGGATTAAAATGTATTTAATATGTTTTATAATTTTGGTAAATGAAATTAAGATTTCTACTCTTATGTGTGTTTAGGAAGTAATAAAAGAAATAGCTCCATTAAAGTTCAACACAAGCAAGTCAACTTGTTTAATTTTAGCTAACTTTTTATAGCTCTGTTTCCTTACTTCCTAAAAGATTATAAACTACCTTTATATTCAGCTGAGCAAATCTAGGCCCATCACTAACGAATTAAGATGATAGCATTTCTGTTTGTTTGTTCCATAAAGATCCTTTGGATGGACCCTTAAACTCCAAAGCTCTTTACTTACTGACTTCATTCCAAAGCCTTTGTTTATGCAACAAATACCCATGGAGTGACCACCATGTACCCTAAGAACCTAAAAAGTATTTACCAACTTTGGTGCCCTCTCAAAAAATCACTGAAAACTTCAAGCAGCAATTACTTCCTACTGTGCTCTCTTTATCCTTCAACTACTTTGTTCTCTCGATATCTACAGAATTTTCAAAAATGAAAGGAGGAGGAGTGAATTCCTATTGTAAGATTTATGTATACCTATTATTCAAAAACACAGCTAACGCTTAGAAACCAAACTGCTGTAATAGGTAAAAAAATAACGGGTTAAATTTTATTTTGAGAGAGACTTCTTTTTTAAATATAGACATAATTAAGCAGTCGATCCCATGAACAGAAAATGATGGTCCACGATGAACAATGCATTATGGTGCAATTATATTCACTAGTGTATTTAAGAGCGCAATTTTTAAAAGTATTAGCTCTGAGGTCATACCTATCTGAATTGGATTCTCAGTGCCATTACCTAATTATGTGACCTTGTACAAATTACTTAACATCTCAGTTTCAATTTTTTTTTTCAAATGCTAAATGGGAATAACAACTACCTTAAAAGTTGTTGAGAGAAATTCACAATATAAGGTGTAAAAAGCTTTTAGCAATGTTTCCAGAATGCAATAAGAACTGAATAAATGGAAGCTATTAGTGAGATTTTTAAAGTCTTCAGATACTTGAAATGGTAATAAATACTTCTTTTCTAAAATGAGTCAGTTATATGAAGAATCAAGTCCAAGCTCAAGAATCCTCTTCCATAGACACAAGTAGATGATTTTTTTAAAATTGAAAAAGCAAAGAAGAAAAAGATAAATATTAGCGCTTACCAGACAACATTATGAGTAACCACGGACCAAATGAAAAAAGGGATTCCTCGATAATGCTCACAATTTATGAAAAAAAAGCAGATATATAGCAATTGTTTTTCATCTTTATTCCTTTACATTATTTTGAAAACTTATGTGAGTTGTAATTATTTGTTGACAATTTTTCATGGAGCAAAGAAGAAATAGGAGAACAAAGAAAAAAGAAAGAACTTTCCAGCTTAACCCAACCTGCCTCTATGTAACATTAACATCCCAATCTGTTACAGTCTTGTCATTTTTCTTTGTGTCCAGGCCTCTTGGTACCTACATAGTGTTCATTATCCAAGAAATGCCAGGGGTTTGTTTGTGTGTACGTGTGTGCATGTGGAATTTCCTCACTACATCTAGAATTAGAATTAAGTGAGATAAAAGAGATAGTCTCTTGGTAGAGATGTCAAGGGTGCACACCATGATCACTTGACTTATTCTGTGTTCTCTCATTCACTTCTTACATCAATTTACTTAATTTTTCTTTATAATAATATTCACAGAAAGACTATTACAGCCACTGTTCCTTTAGAGTCATATACAAATTACTTATAAGTGTTCATTTTAGATTTTGCTGATGGCCTTTGGAAAAGAAATAGCCAGAGGATGCTTTCTATATTTAAAATAAATTGGTTTACATACAAAGGAATAAATTTTCTCCATGAAAATGCAACATTTGAAAAAAAATCTAAGAAAAATTAAATGAAGTCTCCTTTGGTGCCATTAAATATTTAATGTAAAACTGTATCAAATGGTTTACAAGTGAAAACAGAACAAAATAAAACAAACAAACAAAAAACAGGCCAAATTCAAATACAGTCAATTTTCGCAAACTTGCTTTTCTGTCTGGGGTCAACAGTATTGACAGAAAATTAAAAAAAGGAGTTTTGGTCATGCATTTGCTGGCGCTGACCTTGTTTCACACAGCACAGCTCAAGAAAAGCTGTTTTTCATGATAAATCACTGCTTTTTGAATGTGACTGATCTGATGGGCATTTTTTTATAAGACAAACATAGGAAGATGCAATAGAAATATGAAATAGCCGATTGTCAAGTTTGTAATCATTTAATATGAAATTTTTATAGGATCTAAACTACTTTTTAAAAATAAAATGCCCTGATGACTAGCGCCAAATCATTCACTCGTTTATTTCCTTAACACACTACTGAGTGCCTACTGGGCCAAGCACTGTACTACAATGTGACAAATTGGTATAGAAGTTCCATGAGAGAAGAAACTTTTTTTTCCCACCTAGTTTCCCTGGTACCTTGCACATGGGCTCATACTGGCTCCAGATAAAGATTTGTTATTATTGCTTTCACAATTACTTGCTGTTACTGCTGCTGCTGATGATGATGATATGTGAAGTAGGAAAGCAGCTCAACAATGGAATTCACCAAATTGGCATATGTTTATATAATTTGGGAGAATTTGTCTCTCAGTGAAATTCCTTGTCCCGTGACAAAGAAAAATCCAAATAAAGAAAATTCTTCAGATGGCCAGTGCTTCACTGGGAAGAGGCTATGCCATTTTCTTCATTAAAAAAATATGTATGGATGTATGTGTATGTGTGTGTAGATATAGATGATATATAGATATAGATATAGTTATATAGATATAGATGATAGATATAGATAGATATAGATTAGATATAGATATAGATGATATAGATATAGATATAGTTATAGATATAGATATAGATATAGATAGATATAGATATAGATATAGATAGATATAGATATAGATATGATATAGATATAGATATAGATATAGATATAGATATAGATATAGATATAGATATAGATATAGATATAGATATAGATATAGATATAGATATAGATATAGATATAGGTATAGATAGATATAGAAAGATAGATAGATATTAGCACCACATTCTGGAAATACTGCCTTGTTCATTGCATCAAACAATTTCTGGTCCTTTTCATCGCTGCTAAAATACTAACAGCTCTCTTTAATGCCTAGTCAATAAGCAGATTAAAACATAAATGCTACTAAATATGCTTTAAATATCAGCTTCATTGAAATAGTTCTATATTCTGTATCCTCTTAAAATAATCCCTATTCAAAATTGAGAGGAAATGTCACCCATATGAGTTTCTTCAGAATTTAAGCTCTGATTATACAAGGAATTATGTACCATAGCTTTGGAAATCAGATAATTAAAGAAGCACCAGACTCTTTGTTGATGACATTTATAAGCCTAGGAAGTTTTTATCAATGCTACAGTAAAATATCATTTTTAAGTAATGTTGCCCATGCTGAGTACATTTCTAACCCCAATTAAAGCTAGCTACTTAAGAGGGAACTGTGAAGAAAGGCAAAGCTGCACAATTACACCAGACAAGTCAAAACCCTGGCTACAAAGTTGCAAAAAGGCCATCTGCTTTGAGCAGGTCTTAGTCAAGAAAAGAAGTATAAATTATAAAGAAATAACTCCAATTTTCAAGGAAATACTGGTCTGCTAAAGAAATTGAATTGGTTCAAATGTGAATTGATCGACTCCAAATATTATTTTTTCAGTCTTCATTTCCAAATGTGATATTGATGCAGGTTGGGCCGAATCCCAGAGTGAAGACACCAGTCCTGCACTGCGGGAGGGAAGGCTCAAGCGCATGCCAGAGTGAGAGACAACAGGAAAGTTTCTTAGAGAAGGAATAGCATTCTGTAGACAGAGTGTGGTCTCCTCTCAGTGACAAAGAATGAGAGACAGTCTCTGAGTGTCCGAGGAATTTAGTTTATATGTCATTCTTAGTTTCTATGGATTACAGTTTAACTAATTTGTTTACCTATTTTCCTTTGATGGTATGGGTATGCAGTGTGGAAGTAGGGCTGTGCAGGTGAAAGCAATGCTAGCCATCTCAACCTCTGTTCAATAGGTTCCCTGCAGGGAATAAGTGGTTGGGTTTCTTTTGTTTCGATTACAACTTAAAGACTCTGTTTTCCTTTCATGGTATGAGTAAATAGTTTGTTGGTAATCCCAGCAGGAGTCTTCCTTGTTCTGTAGGCTTCTCTAGGTCTGGCAGCAGCAGCACTTGTAGGCTCTGGTTTAACATTTAGTCAGTTTATGTAGTTCTCACGCCTCTCCCCTATATCAGTATACAAATGGAAAGTCTTTTGTGGGACCTCAGAAAATTTTCCAATTCTTTCTTAGGTGAATATAAAAAAAAGTGGACCAAATACATGTTTACATCTGATGCAGAGTAAGAGAGATTTGGCAATATTTATTCTCTTATCACAGCCCTTAGGTGTACTTTTACTGAAAAAAATCATCTTTGTCTTCAGTCTAACCACAATATTTAATTTTAAGAACCAGGGACTAAATTATAAGTTTCTAAAATATACATTTTACTAAGATCTTTGAAATATTACACATTTGACTTCACTTTATAATAAACCCACTGATGTTTGCCAGTATTTGCATATTGCAGACTTGGAATAAACCTACATTCTTCTTAGTAACTTCATTTGTTAAGAAAATATAATCCTATTGAAAGCCTAGAATTTAAACCCTAATATTTAAATCACCCTCATTACTTTCCTTCTGGGCTATAACTATTTTTTCTCTCTCATATTGTCCTTACCCCCAAACAAATGCAGAAACTCGTTAATCATTTCTTCCATTAAAATTGTGAGGAGATGTCTCATTGTTCAGTCACCAATCATAGCATGCACAGCTGGAGGTCACCGGAGATCATCCCTCCTTGCATTTTGCAAATGAAGAAACTGAGCAGCTGACAGGTTCAGAGTCTTGCTTTAAGTCACACAGCTAATCAGTGTCAGAACTTGGATTGCCTGTTGTGCAACCTAAGCTGCCATTAAAATGGCTTTCCCACTCTGAGCTATTTCTAGCAGAGGACAAAACATCATCCAAGTTGTAGCACGAGAGAACCCACCTCAGTGAGCAAGACATAGCAGAAATCCAGCTATATGCCACTGCCATACTGTTCCCCGAAGGGTTGTGTTGGTCAAAACAGGCACCTTTTACTAACTTGCACCAAGGCACTGTGTAACTAACTGGCAGTGGCCCTGATCTTTACGGAGGCACCTTTGGAGCAACATGATTGGAAGTGTAAGAGAGGGACTTTAGAGGTCCCCTGAGAGCACTGACATCTGGGATTTCTGAAACTAAATTAATTGAACCTGATAGCAACTCAAGAGGAAAGGTCACACAGGTTTGGGTGAGAAATTCATGATTTGCAAATGTCAGCTAAGATTTGGAAAAGCATCTGGCTTTTGGTTATATATCTGAAAATGAATAAACACTGAAATCTGGAGGATTCATACTCACTGGACCTAATCCACCCAGGATTTAACAGCCAGAAAAGAAATTCTGGTTATAGCATGGATTCCATAAATTTTAAATCATTTACACACAAAAACAAAGAAGCACATATGTATATGTGGGTATACGTATGTAAACATGTCTATACATAACCCCCACACATAAATATGCGTATATGTCTATGCATTTTATGTATAGATGCATGTAGGTTTGTGTGTGTGTATGTGTGTGTGTGTGTTTAAATATTCCCAAACATTGGGCCAGTTGGCCATGCAACCAGTTTCCCTTGGAAAAGATTTGCTTCATATCTAATAGAAATATACAATCTGGTTAAATGTTGCTGGTAAAATGTCTAACACATGGATGGATTGAGATTGTGAACAAGTAGAGAATACTAAAGCAGCCTGATAGAGATAGACCCTTTGAAGGGAGGCCAGAAAAACATTCCGTTCCAGAGAGAGGGGCTACGCATCTATTGTTTCTCCAGCTGGCTAAGCAAGGCAGGGTTGTTTTCTACTAAACAGCCTCATTAACATACGCATAACTACAGGGTAAGTTTTCAAGCTCATTCCAAGTGAATTCAAAGGGCTGGGGGAAGAAAGATGCCAGTTAATATGCACAGCTCATGTAGACAATGATATGAAGCTAATTCATTTCATCATATTATCACCATAGCATATTAACTTAAAAGAAATAATAAGACAACATGGAAATGTTTGCATATTAGAGAGGATTCTCGTTGTAGCCTATTAGCACCATATCCTATTAGTATTGCATTAGGTTACCAATGCTGCAATGCTGAGATGATGAAATCCCACTGTGAAAACTGATATTGAATTCTTGTAATGTTTCAAAATCATTTTTAGCACTGCATATAAATAATTCATGTGAGCAGATCTAATGAATTGACAGAAGAAAAAAAAACCATCCCTTGGCATTGTGAGTGTATTTAGGAATGTAAAGTCACGAGCAAGTGGCTTTCTGTGGAAGGCGGGCAGGGGCTGCAGTGCAGCATCTACTCCAGAGCGAGTGATTAATATAATGAGGGATTCTAGGTCAAGTCCAACTGAAATATGCCTGAAAGCACATTTCCGTCTAGGAAAGGTGGCGCGACATTTTTTTGGCACTTTCTTGTTCAGTCTGAATCTAGATTGTAGATGAACTGAGGTAGGTACCTCACTTAAAGGCACTAGCTGCACAGAATCAAAATTTAATAAACTGAGAACCCAAGTGAACTAGTGTTTTTGTTTTGTTTTGTTTTGTTTTGTTTACTACAGTCGAGGCCCAGGGCCGGCTGCCCAGAGATATCCCGCAATTACATGTTGATTATTCTGAAGGACCGAGAGAAAACCTTATCACAAGGGCATAACATCCAGAGTTGAAAAAGCATGTATAAAAACCTTCCTAAGCCCTTTACTCATTTACTACCCTAGCCCCACTTTCTATGGTTTCTTGTTAAGGAATACACAAATTGGGCTTGGATTCCTTTCCCATGAGCACTGTTTTGTCCCGTCAATTTCTCACAAATTTATTGTTTCTTTGTCTAAAAAGTTTAAAAAGGTGCCTAGTTCGATCACTTCTCTGAGCCTCAGTTTATGACCTGGGCATCATATTGTGATTCTCCTATGCACACGCATTAAATTGTTTTTCTTTTCTTCTGTTAATCCAGTCTTGTGTCAATTTTATTATTTTATAACTAGTCCAGCCGTGAGATCTAAAGGTGGGCAGAGTGGGGGCATCTTCTCCTGATTATCAACACTCCAATGTCCTTGTTTAAGCCTTGAACTGTGATGCCTCATCTGGTATCGCTAGACTCTACAGGCCTTAAAGTTTGAGATCATAGTTTACTCACATTTGTAATCCTAATCTCTAGCACAATGCATGGCCCTGAATAGGTACTCAATAAATATTGAATAAATAGATGAGTGAATGAATAAATATATTTATTTGATTACAAAGATGCCAATGAAGAAGTTGGAACAAAGGAGGAAGTACGCCATTTACATTGAAATCTGATTGTTTTGCTAAATTAAATCTTAATTTGCAATGCTGCATTCAGTGAAAGCAGTTTCAGTTTAAAAAGGTTTTCTAAGTCAATGGAATTCTTCCAGAGTTAAACACAATTGTTTAGATTCTTGCTTTAGATTAATGGCTCTTTGGTTTCTCTTACCACATATTGCATATCGGTGTCAGTGTGCTTGCGAAGAAGTTATCCTGATGCTCCCCAGGATGGAGATATCCTGCAAAGAGAGCTGTGGTGTAAAGTGTGTTCCCCTATGCAGAAATATCACTGGCAGTTCCCGCGGATGCAGGGCAGAAGCCAGTGACCTGTTTCTGGTTCTCTGCATAGCTGGCTGTGGGCACTGTGATTCTCTGCTGCAGCTCTCGAGTTCACGACACTTACGCTCCAGATCCCTCATGGCCTATTTCCTGCACTCTGCTCAGCGGACAGATCACACACACAGCCTTGTTCCAGGCCTTCTTTCTGCAGTCTCTAAGCTGAAGACACTGGGAAAGAATAACGAATCGATTTTTCTGGAGCAAGAAGATGGATTTCTTTTTTCTCTTTTTCATGGCAAAGAGAGTATTTTAATGTGGGATTGAAAGAGATCTCTTAACCGTTCAGTACCAGCCCTACTATGTTCACATGCGTGCACACACACACACACACACTCACACACATTAGCTCTTTACCTATGGTTGTGTGTTCATTCAGGCCTCAGTCATTCACGCGAGAGTATCTTGTCATTAGGCCAAAAGACCAGAGAGCGAGTTAGAAACATGGGCCTCTTAAACAAGGGCTGCGCGGGGAAAATGACAGGCCATCTGCTTCTGATAGGCAGCGAGGTGAACAAGTGCTGGAAAGGGGTCCTCAGGTGCTTTCTCATCCTTCTCTTGCCTGTAACTTCCCAAGGATTTTCACGCAGTGGACAGTCTTAGTTGTCAGTGCTGACCAAGGTAAGGGCTGTTTTGTGCAGATTGACAGTCATCATCAGAAACAGAAGTCCAAACTGGCGACAAGGGTTTCCCATGCCTCTTCAGATGATTTCACAAAGCCATTATTTCTCACTCTCTTCTTCATCCGTGGCAAGTTGGCTCATTGGTTGGCAGGTCAAGTTAGATTATGCAATAATACATTTGAGCAATGTTGAAATTCGTTAATAGGCATAAAAAAAATCTCTCATTCTTTGTTTTACTAATTAAAAAGCCATTTATAACTATTTCAGTACAAGTGGAAGATGTAAAGTGTAGATGAATTTGAAAGAGTTCGGATTAGGGAAATGATTAGCGAGAGGAGATGAAGGTGTTGTAAACAACAGCTCTATCTTACTGGCGGGTAGGTTGGAGTTTCTCTACTGTCCTCCGCATTCTCAGGTAACTGCAGGTCACATACTGAAGCTGTTTCTAGGCCATAAACACAGGTCAGAAAAACTTAATTATGAGGTTTAAAAGGCCCATATTTTCTCTTTTTTGTTTGGATATTGTCTTAAAGACGTCTTCTCCTATTTTTTATTTTCATGTATTTGTTAAGCACCTGTTATGTGTACTATGCACTTTCATTTCATTCTCATTTTTTCCACTTTAAAGTTTTTGATATTTAATTTTTAATTATGGTAAAATATACATAAAATGTATCATCTTAATAATTTTTATGTGTATAGTTGTCATGTTCAGTATATCCACATTGTTGTGCAAACAATCTTCAGAACTTTTTTATTTTTCTAGCTTTATTAAAATATAATAGAGAATTAGTGGCCCATATTTACATTGTACAATTCAATGAGTTTTTTCAATTATAGTTGGACTACAATGGGTGTTTCCTTGTAGATAACTAACTGCTCTAGTTTCAGTTGTACATCTAGTGATTAGAGATCTATATAACTCACAAAGTGATCACCTTACTAATCTAGTACCCTTCCTCCCCCTTACATATGTATTACATAGTTGACCATTTTCCTCATGCTACCTCTTATCTTTGCACAACTATTTTGTAACTATTCATTGTACCTCTTAATCTCTTTGCCTTTTTTCACTGTTCCCCACAACCAGCCTCCTGTTCAGTAGCCCTCAAAATATTCTTTGATTCTATGAGTTTGTTTTCATTTTTGTTGTTGTTTTCTTCCCTAAATTCCACCTGTATGTACAATCATATGGTATTTGTCTTTCTATCTGACTTACTTTGTTCAGCTCTATACCCTGAATGAAGGTTCCAAAGGCAATATCTTTTTCCACCTTCTTCTTTTTAGTTTGTGTGTGTGTGTGTCTTTTAATCTGAAGTGAGTCTCTTGTAAGCAGCATCTATAAGGGTCTTGTTTTCTTATCCATTCAGCCATCCTGTCTTTTGATTGGAGCACTTAATTCTTTTCCATTTGAAGTACTTGTTTATAGATATGTAATTATTACCATTCTTTATTCCCGTTTTTGATACATGTTTTTTCTTCTTAAAGAAGTCCCTAAAACATTTCTTTAATACTGGCTTGGTGTTAATGAATTCCTTTAGCTTACTTACTTACTTATTTATTTATTTATATATATATTTATTTATTTATTTAATCTGGGAAGCTCTTTATATGTCCTTCGACTCTAAATAATAGCTTTGCTGGATAAAGTATTCTTGGTTGTAGATCCTGGGTTTTAGTCGTTTTGAATATTTTGTGCCAAGCTTTTCTGTCCTGCAAAGTATCTTTTGAGAAATCAGCTGCCAGTCTTATGGGTGTTTCCTTGTAGATAACTAACTGCTTTTCTCTTGCTGCTTTTAAGATTCTCTCTTTGTATTTAACCTTTGGCATTTTAATTACGATGTGTCTCGGTGTGGGCTTCTTGGGTTTATTTTTTGGGGGACTCTCTGAGCTTCTTGGGGATTATGTCTATTTCCTTCACCAGGTTAGAGAATTTTTCCATCCTTATTTCTTCAATTAGATTTTCAACTTCTTGTTCTCCCTCTTCTCCTTCAGGTACCCCTATGATACAGATATTTTTACATTGAATTGTGTTCCATAGGCTCCTTAAATTATTATATTCTTGCTTTTTTCTTCTTTTCATTATGATTGAGTGTCCTTGGCTTCTCCATCCTCTATATTGGTGGTTTAATCCTCTTCTTCATCCACTCTACTGATTCCCTCTAATATCCTCTTCATCTCAGATAATGTATTCTTCATTTCTGACTGGTTTTATAATTTCCATTTTTGTTTTTATGTTTTTTTAATCTCTTTGTTAAAGTTCTCACTGAGTTCGTTTACACTTCCCCTAAGTTCATTGTGCATCTTTATAACCAGTGTTTTGAACTCTGCATCTGTTAGATTACTTGACTCCATTATTCCTGGATCTCTGTTCTATTCTCTCATATGATTTCTGCTTCTTTGTCTTCCAGTTTTGGCCTCCTTCCTGTGTCTGTTTCTATGTAATAAGCAAAGCTCCTAAGTCTCCTGGTCTTATTAGCGTGGCTTTGTGACGTAGGTGTCCAGCGACAAAGTCCTGAGAGAGTTTCAGCTACAGGCCAAGTTTAGCCCCAGCTTCTGCCACTCCAGGGTCACTGTTAAGATTCAGCAAGCAATCCACAGATGCTGTGCTTGTAGTTGCCTCAAGAAGCCACACCAGAAACCAAAGTCAGCTGCCACCAATGTGAGTCTTGATACTGCTCAGCATGGGGGACAAGACTCACTGAGGACACAACTGGATGTAGGGTGGGTAGAGCCCCAAGTTGGGGGAGAAAGAGTTTCAGAGAATCCTCTCGGCACAGTAACCTATTACCCAGTTTGATGATGTCTCAGCTATGGGGGTGCTAAGTTCACACACTGGGAGACGGGAGGGCTCAACAGAAGAACAACGGATACCACCATCACTTTTGCCTGGGAGAAAGCCTGGCCTCTGACCATAGCTCCAACAACTCAGTGTCCTCCTTTAAGTCCCTCGTGTTGCCTGCCCCATCCCCAAGCCCCCCCCCCAACACACACAGCAGCTGACCTGGCACTGGTGCTCAGAGTGAGTGAGTTCATCAATGCAAAAGTCTGGTTGCGAACATGGATTCTTTAAGAGGTGTCTGCAGCTGCCAGCTGCTATTGCCACAGCCTCTGTTCCACTTAGCCGCTCTAACTAGGTCGCCTCACATCTTCGCCCTGTCCTACCTTCAACCATTGCAAGGTGCTCTCTTATTTCTCACCCTAGTTGCAGGGTTACTACTCATTTGGACCCCAGGCGACTCTGCTTGGTGTTTGTGCCACGGTTCCATCGCAATTTTGCTGTGGTTGCAAGAGCAGATGAACAAAGCCTCTATCTTCTACACCATTTTTCCCAGTCTCCCTTCATTCCCATTTTAAAGGTTGGGAAACTCAGACTCAGAGAGGTCAAGCAACTTACTTGGGATAACAGAGCCCTGTGAGTAGAGAGGAATAGGTATAAATCAAGGTTTATTTGGTTCCATATCCTACCCTCTTAACTCTTTTCACAGAACTCTAACAAATAAGGCCTAAACATGCACCCACAGATTTGAAGTCTAAAACATGTCTAACATTGATAAAATAGATACTAGTTTCCCATCCATGCTCTACAAATGACCTGTCACAGCCTCACCTGTTTATGTCATTCTCTGAAGAACTGCTAAAGGGAAGAAATAGGTCTGAGATTCCTCAGGTGTTAAGCAAATCAGGTGGATTCCAAGCAAACCTACTTCCTTTCTTAGGAGGTAGCCTACTATGGGGAAGAACATGTTTCTGACTCAGATAAAAAATTATTTTACATCTCAACTTTAGTGATTACTAAATGTATGAATTTGGACAAGTATCTTAGTATCTCTAAATTCCTACTCTGTAAAACAGAGATAATACCTAATTCATAGAGTTAAGAATGTAAATGAGATAATCATAGTGGCTGGCACTTAATGGTATTAGGCAATTGTTATTTCTCTTTTCCTCATTCAACTAGAAGCAGACCTGTGTCAAAGCACAGAAGATACTTTTTCCCTACACTGCTCTCCCCACAGCTATACCTACAAACTCTCCAAACAGCTAGGGGTCTCAAATAAGTTTTTCCAGGCCCAAATAAAATCTCTACCGTGGACTTAGGATTCCAAGAAGGTTTTGGAGCCAGATTCAAACTGAAGACTTCCACTGCCAAGTGGTATTGGGGGCTCAGGCTCAGGGCATTACTCAGGTGATGTTTGCCAGTAAGGTATTCTTATAATAAATATCTTACCAGGAGGGATAAGTTCTCATGATATTCTTCTCATATCCTGTCCCATAAAATGCACAGTTCTCTTTTTTTCTTGTTTTCTGGACCTTGAGTCCTTTAGCAAGATGTCCTAGCTGGTTAGAGACTTGTTTGTCTTATGGATTCATCAGCATGTGCTTCAGGTGGTTCTGGCCCCAGCCAGTATGAAATTCATTCCAAGAGCCCTGGAGAGTATGAACTCATGTGAAGTTCAAGTAGTGTCTTAGGAATCAACAGGACCTCAAAACTTGCCAGGATTTTAACCTATTCTCTTACTTGCGCAAGGACCCTTAGCATGTCCTGCCTTCACTGTGCAAGCCAGTTCTTATCAGACAGATGAGAACTGATGTGTACTTCAGTGTGATTGTCACCTCACCGCCACATCACTGAAGTCCAACAATCTGCTAAGGGACTTCGACAGAGCCTGTAAGGCAGTGAACAGTGCCTCCCTCTTTTATTTTTGTAGCTCACCAAAAACTTAATCTAAAACTCATACACTAACCCTTAAACTAAAGCTACCTGAGAGTTATGTATGACATAATTCCACAAAGTTTCAAAATGCATTTTTAAAGGCTTATGAAATCTTTCTTCCTAATTAAGCCTTTCCTCAAAGAAGATGGGTAGCCTCCGTTGTTTCTCTGAGCTAATAAAATATTCAGGACACTTTTCTTGTAAAATGAGGACATAGCATGGTGACCCCAGACACCGTCACAATTTCTCAAGGTATTTCACCTTTCAATTAGCCAAGACAGATCTATGTTCATCACAGCAAGGAATTCTGCTTTTAATTGGATGCATGAGTAACATGGTAGCTAAATTGGGGAGTTATTGCCCTAGATTGTTTATTTGCAATAACAATTTCAACTAAATGTCTTCATGAAAATGTCAAATTTATTTCTGACATAACAAAATACATTCAATAGCTAATTGTGTATTTATTAATATCTTATGTTTCCATCATGTCATTATTAGTTCTAATAATACCTGATTGTGATAATAAATACCTAATTTGGGGGATTTGTCTAATTTCTAATTAGACATTTTTTCACATTTCTATTCTGTAATTATTCATGAATAATTATTGTTAGTCACAAAATAGAATTATCGTTAAGCCTGTATAAACCACAGCCAGCTTCTTATTGAAAAAAGGAATTAAACTTTTTCTGTTTTATGTTCTAATTAACTTATTTTACTCTATTTTGTGGAATTGCATGAAATAATACTGAGGGAAAATGGAAAAGTGGAAGTTGATAACTCAAGATATTTTCATAATTATTATAAGTTTGTTGAAGGGAAGTTTAAAGAATCATATAATTGAGGTTTTATTCCTATACCCCCACTTGGAACCAAATAAGCTCTCGTCAAAGAGTCAAAAGACTCTGGCTTTGTCAGGGGTTTGCTTCCTGGTGACCTAAAGCCTCATTCTCCTATCAGTTTAACTCCTCTCATTGTCTCCTTCTCCCGAGACCTTATAACATTACATCCATTGACATAGAATAGAACTTCAAGCCATTTCCAATAGACCTCCCCATTTTCCTGCCTGTATATATATATATTGTTTTTCCTTCTTGGAATGACTTCTTTTTTTTCAGTCTCAAGGATTCATATTTATTAACTCAAGTAGCAATTTCTCTCTTAATTAGATTACCCTTATGGGACCTTCTATTTTCACTTTAGAAACATACCTTTAAGGTTACCACTTACAACCTTAGATTCTAAATAGATGGCGATTCTTGACTGTCTCCCATGAAATGGAAGCTACGTGTATATTTTTTTAACCTTAAAAGTGCGAGAAAGTTAATGCTGCCCTCAAGGCTTAACCAGTGAAGATGGGAGTTGGTAGATAAATATTTTTTCTTCCACACCTTGGGCAGACAGCAAACATGGCACTGTCTGTGATTCCTCAGAGGGTCCGCAGTGGGACTGAGCCCAGGTTGCCCACTGGGATAACCAATTTAATAATGCACCTCAGTTTTCTTCCTTTCCTAGTTTACTCTTCCCAGTCCCCAATTTTTTTTTTTTCCTAGTGTATCAGTTTAGTGGCTTAAAACAACACCAATTTACTCTCTCATCACTCTGGAGTTCAGAAGTCCCAAATCAGTTTTACTGTACTAGAGTTAAGGTGTCAGCAGGGCAGATTCCTTCAGGGGACACAAGGGAGAATTTATGTCCTTGCCTTTTCTAGCATCTGGAGGTCACCTGCACTTCTTGACTCATCATCCTTCCCTGTATCACTCCAACTTCTTACTACTTCCTCCTTTAACCTTCTTGCCTCCTTCTTAAACAGACCCTATGATTGTTTTTAAGGCTCACCCAGATAATACAGAATAATCTCCCCATCTCAAGATCCTTAATTTTATTACACCTTCATAGTCCTTTTTGCCACATAAGGTAACAGGTTCTGAGGATTAAAAGATGAATATCTAGGTGGGAAGAGAGTCTTGGGAGGCAGGAGTCCATTATTCAGCCCATCACCTTTAAGATCACTTTCAAAACTAATTTACCACAAGCATTCTCATATTTCAAGCTCTGCATTCGGAGGAAAGTCAAGCTAAGACAGAATCCACAGAAAATTAGAATGTCAAGATGGGAATAGTTATTTTTATTAGAAATGACAGATCAACAAGATGTGATTAAAAAAATGACACCAAGTTTGCAATGAGGAGGACATTAGTGGACTTAGTAAGAACAGTTTCAAAGGAGGATTGCTAAATTGCAGTGGATTAAGAGTTAATTCTCAATATTTCCCAAAGACATAAATGCAAAGAAGGCTCCACATCAGCCTGTGTTCTTCCTGAAATCACGATTCTGTGTACATATAAACCAGTTCACGGTTTCACAGGATGCACTAGTTACAAAGTTTAAACTTTATTTCTTAGAAGGATCTCCCCTGACCTAGTCAAATCTCCTAAATACTGGGTGTTTTCATAATGACCAATATTTTGTCTGCCCTCATATATATCACCCTATGTGATAACTTACTTAGGATCTGGCTTGCCCCCGCGATTGAAACTCTGTGATGGTTGATAGCATGTCTTTCTTGTTAACTTTTCATTTTTGACCCTTACATAGTTCCTACCACAAAGTAGATGCTGAAGAAGTTAGGTAAAAGGAAGAGCCAGCAAAATTTGTAAATGTGATTAAAATGACCCACAATCAATACATTATGCGGCAAAGCTGAAAGGGAGCTTTGAGATGTATTTTCAGGTTTGAATGTGTATATGGATCACCTGGGAATGTTGCTAAAAGGCAAAGTCAGTTGTGAGAGGTGAGGTCCTAGATTCTGCATTTCTCTATAGCTCCCAGGTGCTGAAAGTGGTGCTGGCCCTCAGACACATAGTTAGTGAGGATCCTAGCCCATCAGTTCTAAATCCTACCTGCACTTTATGAAGGATCTTGGACGCTTTAAAAATACATACCAGTGCCAGGGGCCTGTGCACAGATTCTGATTTAATTGTTGGGGGTGAGGGGAAACCCCAGCATTAGTTTTTTATTGTTTTGTTTTTAAAATTCCAAGATAATTTTAATGAGTAACCATGACTAAGAACCAATAGCCTAGTTTAGTTTATCATTTAACAGATGAAGAAACTGAGGTATGGAAAGAGCAGGTTAAAGGTTAAAGCCAGTGAGGACGTGTCAGAACAGGGTGCAGAACCTCACTCCAGACTCCCAATGCAGTGCTCTCTGCTGCACAATGAATTTAGGAAGAATGGGGAAGACATGTTTGCATTTAGACACAGCCTTAGTGATCCCAGGGAATGTGGTTGGTGAGAGATGACTCATACGTGAATTCCCTGCTGGCTCCTCTTTACATCCCCTTGGGCAGTGTGTAGGAGAGGAATAACTGCATGGAGAGAGTATTGTCAAAGAAAATATTTTGGCTGATCTATTTTAGTTAAAAAGCTTTATTCCCCCTAGGTACTGTGAGATTGCTTGTCTGTCAGGGTGTTGGCCTTGAGCTGAAGCTGGGCACCGGGAAAGGTGTTTTTCGTGAAGACAAAAAATAGAAAAAAAAGGGAGGCTGAGCCACGGATGCTGGGAGTGGTGGGCGTGAGCATTGTCTGCTCTGAGGCTTGCTCTTCATTGCACACGTCTCTGGGCTGAAGTAGATCCTCTGTTTTATGAGCTGAGACTGACATTGAGTCTCTGACCACTGTTTTACCAGTAAATGAACCATGCATGGAAAAGAAAAGTTCGAATTAATACATCAATATTATCAAATGCTTCAGGAAACTGACAGTGCACTCACTATGTTGCGGTGGCCTCAGTTTCATTATTTGTTTCTGTAGGAGACTAACACCCACCTGACTGAATCACCGTGGGAAAAGAACGAGAGGTAGGGGCTAAAGCTTTTAGCACGTTGCCTAGCACATGGGTAAGTGCTCAGCAAATGGAAGTTGTAAATGCAAAGTGGAGTTTCCGCCACAACATTTAGGACGGGTGCCAATCTGTGGCCTTGCCTCAACACACTTAAATTAAGTGTAAGCCGAGTTGTCCCTTGGCTTTCTGGTTTTACAACCCTCTTGGATTGGCTCTCACACAGCAGTGAGATTCCAGGGTGAAAAGTGTCTAGAAGCTCCGCACCCTTGAGGGCAAATAGAGTCAGTTATAATAATCATCCTTGTCAGCACAGCAGGCTCCCGGTCTCACACATTTGCCTGAGTGCAATGCCCAGGACAGCATTAGACAAGTATCATTTTGTCAATTAACCTCTTTCCATTCTTAGTTTATTAGGGCCTAAGGAAATGCATTTACTAAACCAAGAGGGGCTTTTATTTTTTGACATGGTACTTGCAGCTTTAAACACAACCTACCTGCACTTTCCCCTTACAATAGACTTGGTTGCACCTCTGGCAAATTGGATAACCCTGTGTCATGCTGCATAAGAAAATCATTTTAATTTATGGAAGGCCTTGGTTTATTTAACATAAAGAGATGTCATGGTGTTTAACTCTGCTTTTCATATTCACGGGCATGAGAAAGCAGAGATGCAAACGCTGCCTGTGATCAGAGACTGCGTAGATCTCATACCTGTTTTTTTTTATCTTATGCATCCCTCCATAATCTTCTAAGAAATATGTAATAACAGATATCATTTTGCCAGCCCTTTATAATGTGTCAAGTTGTGCTAAGTGCGTTTTATTCACCATTGCATTTTAATTCCCCAAATAACCCTTTGATATAGGTATTATTACTTTACTTTACAAATGGAGAAACTAGCCAATGATCAAACCAAGGTGGGAGCTGGTTATCCCAACTATGACACACCACGCTACCTCTAATTCATACAGTGGCTCTAAAAATATAAATAGGAACTGTGGTTCTTCTGCTAACTAACTTGAATTTCAATTGAATGTGATATCAATTAAGAGGTAAAACCATAGTTAATAAAAATAATTAAGAATAAATTTAGTTTGAGAGTGAATGGAATCATTGAGCATGATGCTAAAATGTGCAAAAAAATTTATGAAGCACAACATTTTTAATCAGGAAAAGAAATGGAAATTATTTAGTATAATCAATCTAAGATGGAAAAGTTTTGAAATAAAGCAAGCACATAGTTGCTCATTCAGTCCCCTCGATATGAAAGATGGTGTCAGCTTGAAATTTCTCTCCAGACTAGCACGACCAGAGGCTTCATCAATCCTGTTTCTCTTTTCCACGCTTCCTGTTCGGGATTTCGCAGGCCGTCGTTATGGCCCATTTCTTCCCACTTCCATTCCCTTCCTTCTCAATGGGCTGATATTCGGATCATATGCCCTTTGCTGAACCCACACTGGAGTCCTCTTCTTTTCTCTTTTCTCCTCTACTTCTCCCCTACTTTCCTGCTGTTACACTGATCCCTTGGGCATTCCTTCTTTCCTGCTATGCTTTTATTCTCCGTTTTGTTTATATTGTTGTTGAGTTATAGCATCAGTTTGAAATTATAAAATTTGATAAAGTCTGAGAAAAAAGCACACATTGGTTAAAAAAAACAAACTTCTCTATTTCTTAATTTAAAATAAATGTTTATCACTAAGAATTTGGGAAAATTAAGGTCAAGTATACTGTTATTATAGAAACGAAACATATATGTGGTCTGTGGGCCTCTGCTTTCTCTAGCTTCTAAAGCAACAGTTAACAAATGAATTTCCTTGCTCTAGCTGTGATGACCTCCTCAGTGATTCTGGTAAGACAAGCAAGGAGACAAATGGAAAGGCATTTAATTTTGAGGTCCATATGGGAAAACAAAAACAAAAACATTAATGTTTGCCAAATAGACTCAATCAGAAGAGGAATAAAGATTGAAAGAGGTATAAACCATGGCGAGTAAAAATGGAAACTATAGGAAAAGCGTTCTCATAATCTTAGCTTTGGATATTACTGCAAAAGACTCTAATCATCAAGTTATCATTATTAGTATTATTATTGCTATTACCGACAATAAACGTGCACTGGATGCCAACAGGATGCCAGGCTCTGCACAAGAGAGAATTAGGCTCCGTTCCTGCAGTGCAGGCTCACAACAGATGATAATTGCAATAGAAAATTATATTAATAGCAAATCAATATTTTATTTAAAAAATAACATTGTTTCTCTCCTCTCTCTGGGTTTTCTGCCACCAAGTAGTATACTGACTCTGAGAATGATGGTTCCTGGACCATAAAGCTAATAAATCTCACACTAAGAATTTACCCTCTGCAGCTTCCCAGCACCGAATACTCCTTTGCCTGTTTTCATACAGTCAAGTGGAGTCATCCTACATCTGTTCAGTTTTCTACCTTTAGCGCCAAGTGGATTCTCTGATTTAGGTTGAGCTGACTGATTTTACAACAGTCATCTTAAGCAGTGATTTTCAAACTGCTGGTTGCAGCCCATTAACAGATCTTATGAGTCATTTAGAGGCTCACACCAGAATTCTAATACAAATAATAGAATGAAAAGGAATAGAATAAAAAACAAATAAAAATATATTACATTTGGTAAGAGTATGTTTCTGAAATTTTTGTTTCACTTTAAATGTGTATGTGTGTGTGTGTGTGTGTGTTTTAATAGAGCGAGAATTCAAAAGTATTTATTGCTATTGCTCACAATCAAGAAAGTTGTAAAGCATTAAAGGAATGAAGACAACTTTTCATTTAATTTGAAGTTCGAGCTGCCACCCAAACCACAAACATGGCAGATGGTGAACAAAATTTTTAAGTGGATCCAATTATTCATTGTACCTCAAAATCATCTAATATTCATTATAGTCATAATGATCTTACATTCCAGAATAAATTCTAATCTCAAAAATTCTTTTCCTTTGCTACCATATATACATCCAGACAGACTTGATAGACCCCAAGTCTTGATGATTGATTTATAAAATACAATCACCATATTATGTCCTTTATAAAGCTGTTTGTTTATTCTGTATTTTCTCTGGCTGTCATGGACCTGTCTTTCCTACACGACTTTTCGATGACCTCCACTTGAAATGTCCAGTCCACCATGACATACTTCATGCTAAACCTCTAATACAACTCACTTCTCATTTACCTCTTATCCCCCACAAAAGACAAAGTTTTCCAATCTCAATATTAGTAAACTTAGCTGTATAATTAAGATATTACAAGAAAAGTTTCCATCTTCCTCTGGCAGATAATTCACATCATTTGTCACTTCTTTATAAGATTGCTTTCCCTTTGCTTGTATTCTAGCTAAAATTCCTTTGCTTTTCCCGTAGTTATATTTTTAAATTTCTTAACTTGTATAAGTTAAAGAGTAAATTTATATGCTCTCAAACACTTTCCTTTTATTTTTTAATTTTTAAATTTAAGTAAAAATGTTTGAATTGAGAGCAGAAAGAAGGACGCATGGCTGAATTATCAAGATAATCTTCTGGCAAAGATTACGCAGGGGAGGGCAGAAGCTGCAGTAGGAAACTATGTAGCCAGTGCTGTTAGTGTAAAGAGGCTCACCTGGTCACATTTTCCAAACAGAGGCAAATCCAGTGGCGGGAGGGCTTTACACACCCACAGTTCCAGGGGTGCTTCTAATTGTTTATCCTAAATAGACATTTTCTACTGCTCATAGAAAGTCCTCTGAAAGTTTTATATTCTACATCACAAAGATCACATGATGCTTCCAACGTTGGCTTTACATACAAAATATAGAGTTATGTTCCTGCTAATTGTTGATAAATGTTTTTACTTATAATTTGTATTCTCACTAACATCCAAAAGAACATAAGGGTGCACATAAGGGCAGTTTAAAATGCAATGCAAAATAAAGTATGTAAGCATAAACCAAAACAAAGTCTTATAGAGGAAGGAAGAATAGATGCTTTCAGTCACTGGAGTAGAGCAAATTATAATATTTGGATAAATTTGGATGTAAAGTTTTGGAAATTAGGATAAGAGAGAAACATAAAAATGATCTAAATAGACATAATCATTCCTGGAATGTACCCTATTGTCCTTGTTTAAGGGGCATTGTATGTGTCTTGGATGTCACCTGGTTCTAGTCATGGCCCTGCCTCTAACTTATTGTAACTTATTGTAGACAAATCATTTTACCTTAAAATTATTTAATATGATGGAGCAGTAGAGGGAGGAGCTTAGAAATAGAGAACTGATAAAGATCTTTTAAGCATTAAAATTCTGATTCTGTGACATGGATAGACTTAAAGAAATAGGAATATTTTAAGCCAAGAGCTGTATAAATCAGTATAGAAGTTGAAAGATAGAATTTGTATAAAATAAACCCAGTTGTTATTTTTCCATATAGAAGTATCAGTCATCATTTTATGTGCAATTTTATGTTTAATTTCAAGATACAGTACAGAGTCACTCCCAACAACTAAACAGTCAGAGATTCTGCTTGCTCTGTCCTTCCCCACTGCAACCATTCACTGCACAGCCCCAGACCTTGTCTCCCTGCCTTTAGCTGTGGCCCTCTTACTCATCTACCACACTGGTGCAAGAGTGACTTCTAAAAGATGACTAGCTTTCATAGTACTCTTTAGTGACTACTCAGCACCAGTAGTATAAAGTCCAAACTCCTTAGCTCCCCACACAAAGCCCCCATGACCTTGATTCTGCTTACTTCTCTAGGATTACATTTCTGTACAGTCCCCTTGAATTCTAATGCTTCACCCAGCCATTCCGAATGACTAACAGATCCCCAGAGACCCATGTCTTGATGCCTTTGCACATCCTGTTTTCTCCCCTAAATCTTTTTCTTTTCCTATCTCTGTTCTCTAGTTCACCTGGCAACAGCTTCTTAATCTTTCAGGACTCTATTAAATTGTTTTCTATAAAACCTTAATTGGCATTCTCTTTTCTAGAATTATTATTACATAGTGATTCCATCTGGAGTCAACCTGGAACCAGCAGCTCCAGGTTGATGTCATCCTTAGTCTCCAAACCCACACTCTGGACAAACTAGAAAACTGGAAGGAAGCATCAGCTTTTCTGACTGGCTTCCCTAGGGTGGGCTCATTATTGTTGTTTTTATTATTATTACTATTCTTTTTTTTTCATAAAGAGATGAGAATCACTAAAGGAGAAGGAAAAAAGACCCAGTAAGCCTCAATAAGGTGATAGTTTCACTGGTACCAGGAATTTGCACAGTCTCACTGCCAACTCAGGTAACAGCATGTGACTTCATCTTGGACAAAAGAAATCACTCTCTTTGATGAACACTTTGGGGTGATTTTCAGCTTCTGATATTTTCTTCCTTTTAGACAGCTACTGTAACAAAAGCCTGTAGGGAGAGCTAACGCTTCGCCTATCGACAATACTCACGCACTGACACTCTATTCAATTTTTAAAAACAGTCTCAGAACTCCAAATTTCTCATATTTAATATTTCATCTCAAAATAGCTCACTATTTTATTTTGCTTCTTAAAATTAAAACATAGCTTTATGTAACAGGAAGTAGAGAAAGAGAGAGAGAATGAGAGAGAGAGAGAGAGTAGTGACAACGGTAGTGACTTTAACAACAGAAGCTCATTTCTTCCTCTTTTGAGGCAAAGAAGGTGGCAGTCGCTACGGCTTTATTTCTTGCATGCAAGCTAGAGCCCAGGACTACATGTCATCAGTTTCAATAGCGCCTGTGTGGTTTTGAGGAAACACACACACATGCCTGTACACACGCAGTCATACTTAAACTAAATAAATTCTATAACGAGTCACCTGTTTGTTTAGTATGATTACACAATTGTACCTTCCAAGTTTTTCTTTTAATGTCCCTCTTAAAGACAAATTGGAAGCCACCTGTGGATTCCAGACCATACTTGTTTCTTTCTAGAATCAAAATCAGTAGCATATTGCTAGTCTGGGTTCAAGGCCTTTCCAACTTCCTGAATAAGTTACTGACCAGTGAAACGGTCCAAAAAAAGCACCTGCAAATCATATAACTTGGTCAATCACTTCAAAACTCCTCTCTGGCTTTTGGCAGGCCAGGCTTCCTGCTGCCTGACACAGCACGCGGGTCGTGTTCACCATTCTGCAGTGATGTTCTATGTTGCCTGCAAACCGTGGCTTTATGCCACCATTCAGTACAGCAGCTCTGTTTAGCTTCATTTATTGGATTTTTAAATCCTCTTGTACAGTAGGTGTTGATCTCTCCTGAAGTTGTGATTATAGCTTTAACTATTGACACTTCTATCACAGCCAATCCCTCCACTGTTTGCCCTCATGCTGACGTGAAATGGAGTCCTTCCAATACTGCAGCCGCTGAGCCCTTGAACCCCAGCCCACACACTTTGCCACATGAACATACTGAAGAGTATAGAGATGCTGATGAGTTGGTTTCTTTAGCAATTTGGAGTCTTCAAATTGCCTTCACTTGCTGCACTGATTTTTCAAGGAATCAGAACAGCAGAGGTAAATCTGACAGAAATGATCGATAGTTCTCTAACACCACCTGTATCTAAAAAGCTGCCTCTTTGTCGTGCAAAAAAATTCGTGTCTGCCATTGTCTAGCTGCAACACTGTCTATCACATTATTGAAATAATTGAAAAAGATTCTACCCTTCTGTTTGTTGTCTCATCTCGGGGATAAACTATAAGTTCCAGCAGTTTGGGATATAGTAATTAGAAAGAACTAACATTGAAAATAAAAACACCAAGTTTTAATGTCAGCTAAACTATTAATTAGTTGTGTGACTTTGAGCAAATAACTTGACTTCTCAGAGCCTCAGCTACCTCATCTATGAAATGAGGAGATACCAACTTTCCTCTCAAAATACTGTGAGACTTAAACAAGAAAATGTGTGTGGAAGAATCTGACACACAGTGGATTTTCAGACAGTTTTTGTTTTATTTTCAATTTTGCCCTTTGCTGGGTTGGGTTCGCCAGACCAATTGTGGCTCATAAAAGACTAGACAATCATTCTGTCATATTTCTTCACCTTAATATAGGTCAGATTAAGGAGTTTGAGCTTATCACTTGAACTAGTCCAATTTTGTTACCCTTACTGGCCTTCCGTTGGTTCCTGGAATTCTTCTAGTATCTACTCCTTGCGGTGGAAGCAATGACACAATGATACAGTGATACAATGAGTCTTGATGGTTTTTCAGCCTACTTTCATTTCTAACATTTTTCTACACTGACTTCACAATAGATTGCTCCAGATAGGTTCGAGATCTTTGTAGAACATTCCTACAGAATTCTTACTGGAGAAAGATATAAGCCTTGCATTAAAACCTACTATACCTTGACAAAGGAAGTTCTATTCAATGTACCATAATTTCAAGAAGAAAATACCTAGAAGACTGATGGGAGATGTGGTAGCTTCATTCTCTGTTAAGAGTTAAGTAGATTTTTGTCTCTTGTTTTGAGAGGGCCAACATAGTAGAGAGCAGTTTATATACTGGTTGTAGAAAGGCCTAAATTTGCTGTCTCTTTTTGCTGTTGAAAAATGGAAAAGAGCACTTCAGATGCCAATTGCAAGTAGTAGGTCCCCAGGCTACACACAACTTCTGGTCAAACTTTACTACAAATGGTGGGGTTGAATCCTTCCCCTTGGATTCAATTATTCTCTAGAGTGGCTCACAGAACTCAGGGTAGCACAACCAGCTTATTGCAGGATATGATAAAGGATACATATGACTAGCCAATTGAAGAGTTACATGGGGCAAGGTCTGGGAACCTCCCAAACGCAGGCGCTTCTGTCCTCATGGAATTGGGGGACATCACCTTCCTAGTACATGGATGTGATCACTTACCTGGAAACTCTTTAAACTCCATACTATTGGGATTCTAGGGAGAATTCATCATGTAGGCATGATCAGTTATTAACTCTATTTCTAACCTCTCTCCTCTCTCTGGAGAATGGTGTGTGGTGCTGAAAATTCCAAGTTTCTAATCATGGCTTGGTCTTCCTGGTGACCAACCCCCACTCAGGAGCCACCTAGAGTGGCCTCATGAGAACACAAGATGCTCCTCGTGCTCTTATCACTTAAGAAATTACAATGATCTTAGGAGGTCTGTGTCTGGAACGGTGATGTCATATGACACATACATAGAATATGTATCTAATTTGGGAAATTTCTATTGTAAATCTTTTGTTAAGTTTTCTTCAAATAAAAAAAAAGGATACTAATTTGGAAGGGATTAATTATATCATTTTATCTAAATGAGTTCTATGAATACTTGATTGATCCTACATGGTCTTTGGGCCAAAACAAGACACTATATGTTGTTTTATTGTACCACATTATTATAACATTCCTTTTCATTTGGGACATGGCAATCCCTTTGGAAACAGCCTAGATAAATGAATCATAAGCAGTTAAAAATGTAACCGAGAAACATCAAGTTATTAGGCAAGGCTTTGAAAAGATAAATGGTTTGTGGAGGAAAATGTAATTAACAGGTTACACCGTATATGTTTGCAAAATGCCTATGATGCATGAAAATGTTTTTGTCTGCTTAATTTTCCTAACATTGTGTGTTTATATTTAAATTAATTAAAGGCAAACAGCCTGTGTTCTTAAATAACTTTGTAGTAACTGACATGTGCAGCAGCCAAATTGATGGCATGTAATTAAAAATGACTAATCCAAAACTTGTGGCCCAAGAAACCAAGCTCAGTAATGGGAGGCTGAAGACAGTTGTTCCACAGAGTAAGATACTGTCCTTAAGGAGGAAGAATCCTAAAGCCTCAGTGTGCAGCGAGCTGAGCTTCCCACACAAAGGGAGATTCGCATCTCATTAAGAATTGAAGCTCCTTGAGAGCAGATATCATCTGTTTAGTTCATTGACATATCCCAAGAGCATAAAACAGACTGGGTGTTCAATAAGTATTTTCTTACTGAATTATTGGATAAATTAATTAATTAATTTCCTCAACTGCCTGACAGTATGACATGAAAGCAAAGATTCAGCATCAGAAGTCTAGATGTTTAACCCTGATTGGTTGTGTGAGCCTGAGCAGGTCATTTAATTTTGAGCTTAGTTCCCCCAACAGTAAAATGGAGACAATGGTTATGAAAATGAGATTACAAGAGATAGTTTATGTGAGAGTACACTGTAATCATTAAAGGACTGATGTGTTGTTTGTTCATTTATCTCCTTGAAAGCAGAGATTCTGTTTATGCATTGCTAAGTAATTTCAAATCTCCAGTGCTTATGTATCTCTTATTTATTCTTCACTCCCCTGACACACGATCACCTCATAATAAATGTTTATTAAAATCACTTTAATTCATTGTGGCTGGTACATTTTACATTGAGAAGTTAAAGAGGAAACAGTTTGACATGAATGATAAGTATGCATTGCCAGTATCTAAAGAGTTTGTGGGGGTTTCTAAGATCCAGGTATCTTTCTCAACCTGGAGTCTCTCAGTTTGAACTCTAGGATCATTTTTTCATGACAATTCTTCCCCACCTTCATGTGTAAAGACCCCATGTGACAAAGTCAGCTGGCTCTTTGCAATACAGAACTATTCCTGAACAACAGCACCTCATTTGAAAATGTCCAGGTCTACAAATACCACATGTGAATATGTCAAACTGCACAGATCTGTGCCCGGGAAAAGTTTCTCAGAGTTTGTGTAGACCATGGATCTCTGGATTTATGGCTTCAATGACTAGGTGAATGGTCCTACTGTTTGCCAAGAGACACCCAAAGATAAACAGTTTTAAGTCAGGAAATAATTATCCTAATTATGTATAGTACTTAGCATGACTCTAAGTTCAACAGATATATCTCACCAGTGTCTTACATGCATGAGGCATTCAATATGTATTAAATGAATAAATCAATTAATCCTTGCTCTATATTTACTAGCTGTGTGACTTTGGACAATTTATGTAACCTTCCTAATTATCATTTTTTTTTCAAGTGTAGAGACAATAATGCCTACTTCATAAGATAATTAATTGCTCAAAAAATAGAATAAAAAGCTATATATACAGTGCTTAGTACAACACCAGGTACATAGTAAGTTCTCGATATAATGGTGACTACTTATATGAATCCCTATCACTCAGTAACTTTGTCTCTCAGACAGAATAGAGAAAGAAAACAGACAGATGTGAATTAATTTTTTAATAGTATTAGCACATTTTTTATAACTATCGATAGAAACTTTCTCTGACACATCACTATATTATATGACATAATAAAAGAACATATAGCCTTATATGATTTCTGTGGGAACGTGACACGTGGATCCACTGGGTTCAATGCTCTTCAGATTAGGATGTGGCTTAATTCTCTGTCAGCACTCAGCCTTCCTCCTGCCCAGTCCCTTCTCTCTCTTCTCTCACAAGATGACTAGGTGGGTGACAGATGGTGAGAAGGAAGAAGGCAAGAAAATGTAAGAACTGACTCCCTCCAGCCTAGCTTAAAATTTAATATTGTGTGTAAGGGCAGACCTTACAGTCAACATAATTATATGCATTGTATGTGCGGATATGCAAAAACATGTAAATCATACCACTTAAAATGCAAATGTATACATGGTATTTTTGATTATCTGTGCCACTTGGATGTGACCCTCAGGATAACCTTAGTGGAAACTATTGCCCTAGGTACCTTTTTTTTTTTTTTTTTTTTTTTTACTTAATCACTGATCTGAAATGTTTTTTAAAAAGGAAGTAGAAATGAAAAAAAATGTTTTACAGCTCACATCTGCGTGGGTTAAACCACCTGCTATGATTCTGTAGCTTATATTCCTTTTACTGCCTCATACTATTAGTTAATTTCTATGTGTACATGTTTTCTTTCCCACTGCCCCCAACTCCAGATTGCCAGTTCCTTGAAAGAAGGCACTGTGCATTATAATTTATTATGTTCCATTATAACTCTAGCAAATCAAGTCTTTAAAAATGGAGGACATACCCTATCATGAGTTGATATCATCATATCTGTTCCTCACTCCTCACTCCATTACCTTTATCCACTGGCTCCCATATTTTTGTACTTGCGTCACCTTGCCAGTCCTTCTGGGTGTCCTACCCTCTCCCCTCTCTGGACTGTGCTTATGTCTCTCCTTCTTATCTCAGCATCTTTATGGATGGCCTGCATTGTAGCAATCCTCTTACTTTACCCGGATCCCCAAAACTTACCTCTCTATTTCTTAAAAGCTTACTTCCATCACTACTCTCCCCTCCATGATGGTGCATAGAATATTTATATCTTGTTTGAAATCATCCAGATACCTAGAGTGTTTTAGGGATTAGATAACATCATGTCCTATTCAGAGATAGCTTCCATAGAGAAACAAAATGGCCTGCTCTAACGAAAAAAAGACCTTAACAGCTCTTCCCTACAGTCATGTCTGATGTTGTGGAAGCTCCCATAGTATCCAGGAATTCTCCATATCCAAGTTCAAGTTTGTTGACTGCTCCTCTTTATTCTCATATACCAGCCCAAGTCCAAGGTCCATCTTTACTAGACTTGCTCATGGTTTTCATTGGATTTAGGCACATATTACCTGTTCAAATAGCTTCTAAGTTCCACTGGGATTTGAGCAATTCATTGTTACTTTGCCAGCAAACCCTACAGAGAATAGCTCACAACTGTCTCTGCTTTTTAAAGAAATAGCTCTTTTAAAGAACAGCTCTGTTACATATGCCAGGGAGAGTCAATATCATTTGAGACCCTTTTTTTCTGCAAAAATGTAAAATCAAGGTGATTTGAAGCAATTAAAATTTTTCTGAAAGCCTGCTCATTTCTGTTTTAGTCACCTTTCCCTACACAGCAGGCATCAGCAAAACTTTTTCTGTAATAGGTTAGGTTGTCAATATTTTTATACTTTGCTGGCCACACAGTCTCTGTCACAACTATTCAGCTCTGCCATTGTAATGCAAAAGTAGCCTTAAATAAATAAACCGTTGTGACTGTTAAAAGGTGGGAAGGAAGAGAGTGAGGGAGAAAGGAAGGAAGACTGGAGAGTTTAAAAGGGGAGGGAAAAGACCTTCATTTTAATACTAATCTGGGGAAGAGCACATGATATAATATGTTAATACTTTGGTCTCCAAAGGTGATCCATTCTTTCTGTCCATGTTCAGGCCAGTGCCATGGAGCGGAGGAGCGATGAGTGGCAGGATTTAAGTATCCATGTCTCATTATCGACTAATAATGTGGCCCTTCAGAAAACAAAGCACTGAATCTGTTGTCTGACCTAAAGAATGGAAATAATAGAAAATGTATTACTGGTGTCAAAATAATTAAAAAGGAGGTCGTTAGCCTGATACAGAGGACACCTATGTAAGCAGACCCAAGTCTAAACTGTAAATACCTCAAGGTTTCAAGTTGAAATCAAAAGACAACCAATTATAAACAGGAAACTAGGCTTCGATCTATAGCCAATTAAATAATTTTCCTTTTTTCGCTTCTGCACCTTCCCTGTAGAAGTCACACCTCTAGCTGCCAAAGGCTAGAGCGCTCCTAACTACAGCCAGGTTGGCACTGCCTGATTTGAATCAATTTTGCTCAAATTAACTCCTAATTTTTTTTTTATTAAACTTATTGAGGTGCCATTGGTTGATAAAATTATATAGGTTTCAAATGTAAGATTCAAAAATATATCATATATATATTGCACTGTGTGTTCACCACCCAGAGTCAAATCTCCCTCCATCCCCATACTCTCTGTCTCCCTGTACCCTCATGTACCTGCCCCCTCCCCACTCTCCCTCTGGTAATCATCCAACTGCTGTCCCTGTCCACGCAACTCTTAAAACTTTTAATAGGCCTCAGTTTATCTTTTAATACTGGTTAGTTACGAAACATAGTACTTTATGATCTATAAAAAAGCTTCAAATGTGAACTTTTCTCATTAACTGTCAGGTATTTAAAACTACCAATAAAATAATAGGCCTAAATAAAGTTATCTTATGTAATAAATATACCAATATGTTAATGTCATTAAAGAAAGCACCCCTTAAACTTTTCTTCTAATTAAAAAAAGTTGCAAATTTTATTAGTTGTATATTTTAGGACAATTGAAGAAATATATTAAGAAAAAGGAATTTAAGACAATGTTTATAGTAATAACCCAGATATAATTTTAATATTTTGGCATCCTATAAACTTTTCTTTCCCTTTAACCAAAAAAAAGCAAAACTTTCCTGCATTTCATTAAATATTATGTGAAGAGTATATATGTCTTTTTAGTATAAAATCATGTAGATATGCCCTACCTTAACTAATTACCAATTTAAGAAATTTTGATTATTTCTAATTTTTTAATATCACAAATAATGTCAGGATAAACTTCCTTTCATGTATATTTTGTTCTGCTTCTGATAATTTTCAGAAAAAAAATATACATAGAGGTTTAAAATTTAAATATACGGTATATGTGTATGTGTGTTACATCCAAAACAGGTTTAATAATTTATACTTCTTTAAAAAAAAAAAAACCTACCAGCACTATCTTTTATATTTTCATCAAATTAATGAGTGAAAGTAGTATCATCTTATCTTAATTTTCATTCATTTTAGTACCAGTGTGATTAAGTATATTGTCACAGTTGATTGGTCATTTACAACTTCCCTTAGTGAATTTCTTTATTTCTGTCGAGTTGTTCATGTTTTAAATTATTTTGAGAATGCTGAGATTTTTTTTTAAATAATAATTTACTAGCCTTTTGCAATTATATTTTTCTTATTTCACATTTGCCTTCTAAATTTATTTATGTAATTTAACATATAGAAAATTCAGTTTTACACATTTTATATAATCAAATCAATCACTTTGTCTTTAGTATTTCTGTCTTTATTTCTATGCTAAGTATATCTTTCCTAACCAGATTTCAAATTAATTTTTCTCAATTTCTCCTCTCTCATCCTTCCTCCTTTTTTTTCTTTTATACCACCTTGCAAGAATATTCTTATTTATTTATTTATTTATTTATTTATTCCCTTTGACCCCTAGTCACCATTCCCATTTCCTTTCTTACTCTTAAAAGTAACAATTTTCATTTGTTTTTTATATATTATTTGAATCTTCATATGTTTCTGAGAAATGTGAATTCATTTGTGTGCATGTATTGTTAATTTACATAAATGCTATTGTGTGTTGTAAATTTCACCTTTTCTTGATTTTTTGCACTCACCCAAGAATTTTAAAATTTATCCATGTTGATGTGAATACACATTGGCACACTGTTCATTTGTCTTAACTGGTATAAATTTCTGTAGCATGTATTCATAATATTTATATATTCACTGCCTCCAACTTCCCACTACCACAAAAAAGTGCTTCAAGGAAGATTCTCATTAATTTCTACTTATGGTTTTATAAGGAACCAAAGTGCTGGTCATAGGCAACTTTTTCTTCCGTTTTGTGAATTATTACCAGTTTGTCTCAGATTGACTATGTTATTCTGTACTCCAACCAGCAGTGCCTGAGTATTCTCATCTTCTCTTCTCCCATCAACACTTAGCAGTATCAACTCATATTTTATCTATCTGGTGGTCTTGAGGGATATGTCACTGTTATTTTAATTTGTATTTATCTAATTATTAATGCTTTTGTGCATCTCTTGGTAAGTTTATTAGTTCTTTGGATTTCCTCTGCTATGAACTGCTTCTACATGTATTCCTGGACCATTTTTTATTAGTTTCAGGAGTACAACAGAGTGATTAAATAGTTATATAACTTACATAGAGATCTCCCTAATAAATCTAGTACCCCTCTGAAATTATATAGTTATTACAATATTATTAACTATGTTCCTTATGATATACTTTACATCTCCATGACCATTTTTTAACTTTTTAAACCAGTTTGTACTTTTTAATCTCTTCCTCTTTTTCATCTGGTTCCCAAATCCCGTCCCATCTGGCAATCATCAAAATGTTAACTTCTATTTTGTTTATTTTGTTCCTTAGATTCTACATGTAAGTGAAATCATATGGCAACTGTCTTTGACTTACTCCATTCAACACAATAGCCTCTAGGTCCATTCATGTTATTACATATGGTAAGATTTCATTCTTTTTTATGGCTGAGTACTATTTCTTTGCATATATGTACTACTTTTTTATCATTTATTTATCCACCGATAGACACCCAAAATGACTCCATATCTTGTCTATTGTAAATAATGCTGCAATAAACATATAAATTCTCATGTCCCTTTGAAGTAATGTTTGAGTTTCTTCAGATAAATACCCAAAAGTGGGTTAATGGGGTCCTTCTTTATCTCTTATGATAACCTTTGTTTTAAAGTCTATTTGTCAGGTATAAGTATTGTTTATCTCAGTTTTTTGTTTGTTTTCATTTTCATGAAACATCATTTTTTATCCCTTTACTTTTACTCTGTGCACGTCTTTCGATTTGAAGTGAGTCTCCTGTAGGCAGTCCATGTTAAGGTCTTGTTTGCTTATTCAGCCACTCCTTTTTTTTTTTTTTTTTGATTAAAGCATTTAATTCATTTACATTTAAAGTAATTGTTATAGCTATGTGGTTATTGACACTTTATTATTTATATTTTTAAATATTTTTTTCTTCTTTCTTTTCTTAAAGAAGTCCTCCAACGTTTTCTGTAATACTGGCTTGGTGGTGATGAACTCCTTTAGCTTATTTTTGTCTGGGAAGCTGTTTTATCTGTCCTTCAATTCTAAATCCTAGCTTTGCTGGATATTATAATCTTGGTGTGGATACATCACTTTAAATATTTCATGCTAATCTCTTCTGACCTGCAAATTTTCTTTTGAGAAATCAGCTGATAGTTTTATGGGAGATTCCTTATAGGTAACTAGCTGCTTTTCTCTTGCTTCTCTTCAAATTATCTCTTTATCGTTAATCTTTGGCATTTTAATTATGATGTTTCTTGGTGTGCACCTCTGGACTCATCTTGTCTGGGACTCTCTGAGTTTCCTGGACTTGTATGTCTATTTCCTTCACCAGATTAGGGAAGTTTCCCATCATTATTTTTTTCAAATAGGTTCTCAGTTTCTTGCTGTGTTTCTTCTCTGGTACTCCTGTGATGTGAATGTGGGTATGGTTGATGTTGTCCCAGAGGCCCCTTAAACTATCCTCATTCTTTGGATTATTTTTTTCTTCTTGCTCTTTTGATTGGGTGTTTTCTGCTACCTTATCTTCTAAATTGCTGATCTAATCCTCTGTTTCATCTAATCTACTGTTAATTCTTTTCTGACTGGTTCTCTTTTCTATTTTCTGACTCCATTTTTATGTTCTCTATCTCTTTGTTAAAGTTCTCACTGAGTTCATCTACTCTTCCCCTGAGTTCATGGGACATCCTTATAACCAGTGTTTTGAACTCTGCATCTGGTAGATTGCTTGTCTCTGTTTAGTTTAGTTCTTTTTCTGGAACTTTGTTCTGTTGTTTTATTTGGAACATGTTTCTTTATCTTTCCATTTTTGCTGCCTCCTTGTGTTAGTTTCTATATATTAGGAAGGGCTGCTTTGTCTCCCAGTCTTAGTAGAGTAGACTTATATAGAAGGTGTCCTGTGGGACCCAGATGCACAGTCTCCCTAGTCACTTAGGTGGGTTGTCTGGGAGTGTCACTTGTGTGAGTTGTGTGTGCCCTCCTGTTGTAGTTGAGCCTTGGTTACTGTTTGCACATCACTGGGAAGAATTGACCCTCAGGCTGATTTGTTGTGAGGACTGACTAGTAACTATAGTGGAGAAATTGTTGTTCAAGAACTGATTCTACAGAGCAGGATTAGCTTTACCAGAGCTCTGGTATCCACCCAGTCTGTTTTTTAGGTATGTCATCCTTTGATGTGACCCACGGTGACATTCTGGCTCTGTCCAAAGCCGGGACAGTTGGGTTGTCAACCCAGGGACTCTTGGGAGGGGCTGCACCACAAGCCAAATTCAGCCACTGTTTGTGCCTTGCCTGGGCCACCTAGCATGAGCCACCAAGCAATCCGCAAATAGCTACCATCGACATTGGGTAGAACTGCAGGTGCCTCAAGAACTGCAGGTGCCTCAAGAGGCCAAGATGCTATTCGGGGCTGGCTTCCACTAGTGCAGTTCTTGGCACTGCTTAGCAAAAGGTTCAGGGCACTCTGAGGCCCAACGTTGCTTGTTTGGGGTTCGTGAACCTTTGAGAGATTTTAGGAAATTCTGAAGCATAGGCCATTTTTATGGAAAATCACTGGAAGTGGCTTCAGTGGGCCCGCAAGCTGAATGAGGTGAGGTCTCAATGAATCAACAGGATGGAGCAACTGTGTTAGCCAGGTTGATGGAGGCTGAGATTTGGTGGCACCTGCCTCTGCATGCTGGAGTCAGAAGGGCTCAACAAAGAAACAATGGCTTCCACCAAACCTTCTATCTGGAAGAAAATTGTCCTTCTAGCTTTGTCCAGAAGCCGAACAATTCAGTTCCTCCTAGTATGTCCTTGGCACCTTTCAAGGTGCTGCCCCAACACTGGAGCTCTGAACAAGTGAGTCTGTCAGCAAGTAAGTTTATGCATGGGCCCTTCCAAAGAAACATCTGAGACTCTAGAGGCCTTTGTTCTCACTCAGCTATAATCTCTACTGCTTTTCACATCAAGAAGTGATTGGGACTTCTCTTCCTGGCACTGGAACCTTGAGCCAGGAAGCCCAGTATGGCACTGAGACCTCTTGCTCCCCTGGAGGGATCTTTGCAGCCTAGATATTCCTCCCGATTCCCATCTGCCACATATGGGTGTGGAACCAGCCCATTTTGCATCTCCACCCCTCCTACCAGTCTCAAGGTGGCCTCCTCTGTGTGTCCCCAGCTGTAGGACCTCTGCTCAGCCAGACCCCAGGCAGCTCCCAATGATGGCTGTTCTGTAGTTTAGTTGTAATTTTTATGTGGCCATGAGATGAGGCAAGTAGAGCACCCACCCACTCCTCCATCCAACTAAAAGCCTCTGGACCATTTCTCTAAGAATTTATATCTGCTTCTTGTTTGTTAATATGAAACTCATGTATATTCTAGATATTAGTCTCAATGGTACTCAACATTGAACAAAAATCTGTAGTGTGATGTAATCAAATTAACCAGTTTTCACCTCATGATTCTGGAGTGTTGTACTTTTCCACAATCAGGGAACTAAGATCATTTTCTGCTTTATTTTCTATTAGCTTTATGGATTTTTCCCTTTATGTTTAGCTCTTTAGTCCATCTGGAATCAGTCTCTATACATCATGTTTTATTTTTCCTTATACAGTAAAGTATTTTTTCTCCAACATTATCTACCAAACATGTCTCTTTTTTATTAATGCCTGAGCTCCTCTATTGTATATTATTTTTCCCATAAACATGAGTCTGCTTTGAGACCTCTAGAGTGTTCTATTGGTTAATATTTTTTGCACCAAATTCTGCAACTATATCTTTATAACATGAAAATATCTGTTAAGACAAATATTCCTCTCTTTGTGCATTTTTTCCAAAGCAGATTTAGCTCTTCATATAGACATTTATTCATCCACATAAATTTTAAAATAAGTTTAATTAGTTCCTTTCTTTTTAAGTTTATTCAAGTAATTTTATACATTTTGTGTTTCTGAAAAGACTAGTGTTTCATTCATATTGCATTCTGATTATTAATAATATATAGGAACACTACTAATATTTCTATATTTTGTTTGTACTTGACCTTTTTATTAAATTCTATTGTAGTAGTTTTTCTGTTGATAGTATTAAATTTCTCACATAGAGAACTCATAGCATAAGTAAATCTCTTTTTTCTAATATTTTTCTTTTTTAATTAAAATGTAATTTACATATAGCATTATATTAGTGTCAGATATACATCATAATGATTCAATATTTGTATACATTGCAAAATGCTCACCACAATAACTCTAGTCAACATTCATTACTATACATAATGACAATTTTTCTCTTACAATAACTTTTAAGATTTACTCTCTTAACAACTTTCAAGTATACAATACAGTATTATCAACTATACTTTTCATGCTGTACATTACACCTCTATGACTTATTTAATTTATACTTGGTTGTTTTTACATTTTTACTCCCTTCACCCATTTCACCTCCCACTTCCCCCACCTTCCTGTAATACTTCTTTATCTAAATTCTTTTTGTTGACATGTTTCATTGGCAAGAGATTTCTAACAAATGTTAAATAATAGCAATAATAGCAGACATCTTGTCTCATTTCTTATTTAATGGGAGTAGTTCATGAGATTTTTCATTGAATATGAAAGGGCTGCCCTACCATATTAAAAGAGTATTTTTCTATTATTAATTTATCAAGAGATTGCATAATAAATAGAGTTTTAGTGTTATCAAATGTCTCTTGCTTATGGATCAAAGTAGTTTTTCTCATTTTATTTATTAAACTTGTTATTTCAATAAGTTTCTTCAATAAATCAATGAAGCATATTGAATCTGCCTGTGATTACAGCTTTGACTGAATGTTTGTTATGTGCTATTCTCATTATTTCTATTTTCTAATCAATGAACCACAGTTTTGATTCCTGCTTTAATCCAACAGTTCTTTAGGAAAATGATAGTGGCTGTCAGTTAATTCCCAAATGTTAGAACGAGGGTGTTCTTTTAATGTTTACACAACTTTTTGCACTGAGGTCAGATTGAACTATGCACACTTTTTGCTATTTTGCATTTATTTTAAAAGTTTTCTAATATACTTAGAAAATAATAAAAATACTTATTGACTACTTAAATAAAATATATTATCTGTGCTTTAGGAGACGGAGTATTAGTTAAATCTATTAAATCACCTGTTTTGAAACAATTTACATCTTTTACATTCTTATTTGGTTTTTGCCATTAAAATATTTAAATATAGAGATATTTCTATCTCCTACAATGATTGTATATTGGTCAGCTTTGATGCATTGCTGTCATTTTCAACATGAAATTAACCTCTTTATTCCATTTAAAACTCTTTTACATTAAAATCTACTTTAACAATAAAATTTGTCTTTATGTCTTTATTTATCCTGTTACTTTTAAACTTTCTGAGTTATTTAAGGTCAGAAAGAAGGTTATTTTTATGAATAGCATAGAATTGGGTTTGACTTTGGTTCTGTTTTATTTGTTTATTCAATATGAATCTTTTTTAAAAGCAAGTACTTTAACTTAAAATATTTATCATCATAATTAATATGGCTAGTCTTACTTATGTTGCTCTTATATTTTGTACCTTTTGAATTCTTTGCTTTTTTTGTTCCTGTTCTTACTTTCAAAATTTTATTTTATTTATTTTTATTTGTTTTGCAGTATTTATTGAAAACATTCTGAAAAATGAGAATACAGGCACTTATGTCAAAATTTGTTGTGAGATTTTAATTATCTACTATGTAAAAGCATATCAAGCACTATCTAATGTATCCAAATGCTCAGAAAGTGTTTGTTATTATTTTTATTGTCATTTATCATTATCACCATTATCATTATTCTGGCATTTAGAATTGTCAAAGAACATTTAAAGACCCCCTTGACTTTTATTCCTTTCTAAGTACTTGACAGAATTATTAAAAATCATTTTTGAATCTTGAAATTCATCTATTTCTAAATAATATGCTTAGCTATTGTTCTCTTCAATTAATTTTGCTGTGTACATGGTAATCCACTAATTATCTTCTGAAATCTCCAATAGTTACTACCATTTTTTAATCAAAATCTGCAATCATACTTGATTGTTTGCTTTGTTTCCTTTTGCTTTTCTCTTCTTCAAGACATAAAATATCTATGTGTTGGATTTCCTCTCTGAGCTTCATAAATCCACTGTATATTTCTATATCTTCTAAGTTTTGTAAACTCCCCTCAATTCCCTGCCATGTCCAAGCTGATCTTCAGTGCCGATTCTGCTTGCTTTTGTAGTACGTGTTTCGGTTCTTCTATTACTGTACTATTATATCATTTTCTCATCTTCTTACTCATAAACATAAGATATTTCCTATACTCTCTCTTTCCTGTCTCTCTTTTCATTATCATCTTTTCTTGAAGTCCATGTATTCTAGAATTTTCTGGTGCGCACAAAGTAGATGTTATAAATTTACTTCTGTTCCATTTCAAAAAATCATTTTCAAACAATATTTCCCTACTCAGAAGACCTACATTTTCCTTGTACTCTTATGCTGAAAATATTTTTTATTGTCCCTTGTTATTATTTATCCTTGAACAAAAATTTGGATCTCCTGACCTTATATTTGCTCAGGAACAGAAGAATGGATTATCTCACCATCTATTTTATCTTTCTGGTGAGAAACCTTTTTCCAGACCTCAAGCTAGAAGGCAGAGAGAACTGTATATTAAGATCTAACCACCTGAGTAACGGGAAAAAAGAGTCCCAGTTCTGAGAAGTTCATGCCACAATATCTAAGCACACGTTCAAGGGAGCTGCCATGCTTAGCTCTATCCAGCTTTCTGTTGTTCCAGTCTCTAAACTGTTTACTTTGTGTGGCTGTTCCAGACAACTTTCTGGTATTGCTCCCAAGTCAGGGAAAATAACCTTTGATATCCATCCAGTTAGAGTCCTGTTTTACTACTGCATTGTTTATGGTGCACCTGCTTGCCTAAACTTCACAACCTCTCAGTTCAGCCACACCTGAATGTGTCAGCCTTCAAAGAAAAATTAATTCTAAGAAAAATGCTTCTATCAGTTCCATGGTCCACTATATTTTGTAGGTGTTAATGGGTTCTACCAGGTACTTCACCCTCTTCCAGAACACTTTATTCTGCATAATAGAAGGAAGTTGTATACCCATGATGACTTCTTTCAATTTAATTCCACCTATATTATAGTTAGTTCAGTCAAAGTAGCTGGCAGGAATATTGTAATATTCCCTAGTTTCTCATGTTGATGCAGATTTTTATTTTTTATTTTTATTGTATTCTAATATTTTAATCATTTCAACATGTTTCTTAGGTGAAATTATGAGAGCAGTTAGAGAAGAAAGTTTCTTACATATATTCAAGTTGTTACAGAGCCTGAAATTACAGAGAAGCAAATATATTATTACCCAGATTATAAAAATCTGAAAATTCTTGACCAAGAATCTATGAATTCTGTGACTAGAATGTATGTCCTTGAAATCTACATTTATAGTCATACACAGAACCCATGTTCAGAATATGAAAGATGGCACCATGTTAAAAAGTATTTAGAAAACTTCAAAATAAACCTCACAAAAGATCATGGCAAGTCACATCATCTGGCATTGAAGAGTTTACCTTGTAATCATGACAAACAAGCCTGAGAATTCATGGTACATTTCAGAGGGTTCGTGGGAAGATATCTGAGGATACTGCAGCCTTTCTCACAGAATTAGAAAATGGCCAGATGGGAGTCAATCCCAGCTCTGCTGTGTCAGTCAGTAAAGATGTCAACAATGAGGCTTTTTGCCAGTGCGTGGAGGCCACCATGCATGTCCCAAGATGGTAATTATTACACAGATGGTACCCTCAGAAGCTACAGCTTGAATGTGCTGCATAGCTCCTTTAGAGAAAAATCCATTAGCTCTGAGAGGGGCACCAGAAGCCTCCTACGCTCTACCACAAGAAGCCGTATCAAGGCATTTACACCTAATTATAGGAATTGGTCAATAAATACTCTCAGCTATTCTCCATGGGTTCTATCTTAAAATCATCCATTTTAAAGATTCTTTTCACTCTAAGGAAATATTTCTAATTGTTTCAGTATATGATCCAAAAAGAGATTCTTGAGAAAACTACAAACAGACCCTTTAAAGGAAGGATAGATGCTTCTGACTATGATGAGCAAAAAAAACCAAGATAAAATATTCAAGACTTATAAAGATTAGTATTTCATCCTAATAGTGCCTAATGTATACTCAGGAAGTAATTTTCTCATCTGGCAGAAGGTGACCTAACCATTTCAGACAGGTAAAGCAGCTGGTCAAAATGCTGAATTTTTTGTACCCAACAATTCTTACCTCTTATTGACATGAAATTACCCTTGCAGAACTCAATACATGAACATTCTAGTTGATTTTCAAGTTGAAGGTGTTTGCTAGATATGATATTAAATGTAATGCTTACTTTAAACTTTTTCATAATTTATAGTATTCAAGAAGTTGAATAACTGGTGAAATAATATATAGAGACCTTGGATAATTTTGCTTTGTTTGGGAATCCAAAATAGCAAAATAACACAAACTTGAAGGCTTAACTGGACTATTGCCTTTCTTGCATGCTGGCATGAAACGGGCTGCCGCATACACCCCACACCTGTGTTTGAGATAGAATGCAAACAGAAGTCTCCTCCAGTCATATTCTCCATTGTGTTTTTTTAAATTAATTAAAATTGACACATAACATTATAATAGTTTCAAATAACTGTTGATTTGGCATTTGTTCACCCTGCAAAATGATCACCAGGATAAGTCTAGTTACCAAGTATCTGTCATCATACATAGTTACAAACCCCATTAGTTATTGTTTGTCACTCTTTCATTACCTGCTTGTGCATCCAGAGTAGGTGAAAGCAGGTGAATACACCTTACTTTCCTTGCTTGACAGGTTGCCTTGCTTATTACTAGAGACCTTTAAGATTACTAGGAACATTATCTCATTTCATCCTCACAGAAATTCAGAGAAGTGTGTTCTATTATTGCTATTTATAGTTGAAGAACCTAAAGTATGTAGAGATTAAGTAACTTGTCCAAGGTTATATAGCTCATAAATGGTAGAGCCTGGGATTCAGACCAAAGCCTTGTGACTGAAGCTCACACTCTTGAACCCTCTGCTTGGCTTTACTGCCGTCTATTATAATTCACATTTGAATATAAATGATATAAATGTCCTACTGCAGGAGAGACTCCTGAGGCATGAAGCAGTAGATACTAACAGCCAGTTACAGGGCTTCTATTTGTTGGTTCCTCTGGCTTGAGCTTGACTCAACAATCTGTTCTGGTGTGTGCTTATATTTCTTCTCTCTCTCATCCATCTGCCCCTGCAAAAACCTAGTGTTGGCTTTCTTCTCAGTCTTCCCTGTTATCTCTGACAAGCATTTGTCAAGACCTCTTCTTCAGATCTCTAGGTCTATGAATAAAAATATCCTTTTCGTTCTGGGCTCTAACCCTTTGACCTTGGGAGAATATATGTCAGTGATAATCTTCTCCATGCACTTAACTGGAGACCTTCCTGGTTCCGCTCATTGAGTATTTTTTTTTTTTAATCCTAAACCTCATTTTGTATTCACTCTCTCTAAACTGAATCCCATTATAATCAGCTCTTCTTGGTTTCTGTTGCCTCTCTCCCTTTCCCCGCACCCACCCTCCTGCCCTCACTGTCACCACCTAATCTTTTTCCTTTTCTATTTTGTCTCTCCTATCCTTCTTCCTAATCCTTTTCAGATTGCTGTTTCCTCAAGCCCTTAACTTAACCTCAGTTCCTCCTTGCTCCTTTAAACCTCTCTCTCACTTCTCCCTGTAAACACACAGGTTCGCTGAAAGCACACTGTCTCAGCAACCTCTTAACCCCTGACCAGCTGGGGCATCACATCCCCCTCCCTGCCCACCCCAGCAGGAGTGAGCACATCTCTCTTTCAAGGTTTTCTGTCATTTAATAAATATCCCTTGGCATACTGAAAGACAGCCACCATCTGGCTTTGGTAATCCATCAGTGAACATTCTTAGAAATATTAAAATCACTTATAGTTAATAACATTTACTTTACCTTTCCAGAACTTTTAATCCACACTCACTTTTTAGATATGGATGCTACTCCATTTGTTCATTTGCTCCTATAGGACAATTTAAGCTTGAACTTTTTATACAAATATCCTCGGTGTTACCGTGCATCAAAAGCACTATATTTCATAATCAGGGGTTGGTAGAGGATAGGACACGTTTAACTTACATCTTGATTTTTGAAAGTTTAGCTCATTTATTGTTAGCAAACTATGTTCTCACCGTAGTTATAGACACAGAGGGCAGGACACAGTCCCAACAGCAGGAAATCAACAGGAGAAAGTCCAGGCAGATGGCAAATGTGCGTCAGGGGAGAGTCGGCAGCGAGCAACAGGTGTGCTGGCAGAGAAGGCAAATGCAACATCAGGAGGTGGGTTGGCAGCAGACAGAGTTGATATTAGGGAAATCTGGCAACAGGTAAAAGGAACCAAGCACAAATACTAAAGTTCTGGTCCATAAAATGACTCAGGTCGCAGCACAGAATCATAGCAGTGGAGGATATAAGACTCCATGCAGAGACGGACGGTAAACACAGGAGCACCAAGGGTTTATCTGTTTCTGGACTCAAGGTTCAAGACATGTTTTTATTCATAAAGAAGGTGACAGCTAAGGTAGAAAGTCAACAAGACTGACGGGAGACGGAGCCATTGCGTTCCACTCAGTTGCACGCGCCCAGGACCAGGCTTGGTCTAAGGGTTCAAAACAGAAGCAAACTTCCAGGTGGGAATCCAGAATCTCTGCTCTCCAGTTCAAGGCAAGTGAAGCCCTCTGATGGTTACTGGGTTAGTTGCAGGCTGGTAGAAGGATATGAAGGGAGTGACAGCACCTTCTGGGACTGCTGGGTTGACAAAAAGTCCTTATTCCTTATAAGGGTTTGTCTGGCAGATTCCAGCCTCCCCATGGAGACCTGCCCACCCATGGGCTGTGGACCGGGGGCAACTGCTCTACAAATCCATACCTCTGAGGCAGGACAACAAATTCTGTATGAGCACTAGAAACAACATTTCGTTTTACCATCTCCCAGCATTTGATGGGCAAGGCAAGTTAAACCTACAGAACTCTGAAGACATGCAGGCCAGAGAAAGCAGTGTGGTGTCCAGGATGCCTTTTGGCAGAGTGAGCACTCGATCATTAGGGAGGACTGATTGATCTTGCAATTATTTTAGGTATTCAGAGAAGTAGAAACCTTATTCAATGCAAGTCCCTGGTCACTCTCGTGTATCTGGTAGCCAAATTATGAGTAATCATTTTTTTTTAACTGACTGTATTCCTGTGACCTGTTTTATATCTGGAAGTTATAAAATAACTTCACTTTTCCCCCCACCTTCCACTCCTGTCTCCTCTGACAACCATCAGCTTGTTCTCTAGATCTGAGTCTATTTCTGGTTTTGTTTTGTTTTTGTTTTTTTCATTTGTTTTCTTTTTTGTTTGTTTGTTTGTTTGTTTAGATTACACATATAAGTGAAATACAGTGTTTGTCTTTAACTGTCCAACTTATTTTATTTTTCATAACACCCTCTAGGCCCATCCATGCTGTTGCAAATGACAAGATTTCATTCTTTTTTTCATAGCTGAATATTATTTCATTATATGTATGTACCACTCCTTCTTTAATACTTTATTCTCAGAAATTCTTTTGATCCTTCAGCGACAGACACTTAAGTTACTTCCATATCTTGAGTATTACTAGTAATGCTGCAGTGAACAGAGAAGTGCGTATATCTTTTTAAATTAGTATTTTTCTTTTCTTCAGATAAATATTCAGATGTGGAATTTCTGGGTCATATGGTAGTTCTATTTTTAATTTTTTGAGGATTCTTCCGTCTGTTTTCCACAGTGGCTGTACCCACTCACACTCCTACCAACAGTGCACCAGGGTTCCCCTTTCCTACAGCCTCACCAACAGTTATTCCTCATATTTTTGATAATAACCATTCTAACAGGTATGAAGTGATATCTCGTTGTGGTTTTGAGCATCTTTTCATGTGTCTGTTGGCCACTAGTATGCCGTTTTTGGAGAAATGTCTATACAGGTATTCTGGTCACTTTTTAAAACAAATTGTTTTATTTTTTGACGTTGAGTTGTAAAACATGAGCAATCTTGACCTCCATTCATTCTTTGTTGACATTCAAGGGCTGAGTGTTATATAAAGGTATCATTCCTGAGAGCACATAGAACTACCATGGACATTTTCTGGCTATAATGTCTACCACTCAAAATGCAAGATATCCACTGTCTGGGAAGTTGCCCAGATTTTCAGTGCTGGCAAGTTACTGAGTTGCCCAGGTAAATATTTTTGTTTAAATACAAAGAATGGTGTGTACCATGTGTTCTAGTGTTTCAGAATTAAATGTGCTTTTAACGACCATTATTTCTAAGTTTCTTAATGCAGTCATTTTTGCCAAATAAAAATCATACCCTAATTGAGCATGGCAGAAATTCATACATTTTGCAGCCATGAGAAGTTTGAAGATATCCATTTGTATTGCTACAAAGTAAATACTGATGCCACTCTGCCATTCATGCATACACAGGGTGACCAATAAATGCCTAAAATACCTCTACGTTGTCCAAGCAAAAGGCAGAAAGAAGTAATTCGTTTCATTTAGAGTTGTGAGTATCATCTTGGCATCAAAGTGACAAATGATCCTTCTCCATGTGTGAAGCATGCTGCAGTTAGTGGGCTATGTACCAGGGCTATAAAAACTTGGAAATGTCAACGGCATATCCAAGCATCTGCTCTCTCTAGCCCCACATTTCTGGGCAACTGCAAAAATTCTTCAGGATGAGGCATTCAAGCTCCAGCTTCCAGCATAAACTGTCAGGAGAAATTTTAAATTTACATCAAAGAAATTAGGTGAATCATTTTACTCCCCACTGTTACTGCTCCATGAGGATCTCTGGGATGAAATGAAATTGTGGTTACATTTTCAAATGGGTTATAAACCCAATACAATGCTCCTTAGAGACTTACAACTTATAGTTCCCCATTTCCGGATACACTATTGCATCTCTAAAGCTACTCTGTACACACTCAATGTAGCAGTGAGCCTTGGGGAAAAGGTAAAAATAGGGAAGAGAATTCTGATGATGGATGGTTGAGATAACAGTTAGTAAACTTTATTAAACACACACACACACACACACACACACACACACACACACATACACACACCACACACACAGAACCTCCAGCCCTACATCAGTGTTTCCTGGGTAACTCTGTCCCATTATAAGCTGATATAATAACATACTAGTAAATAACTAATAAATACCTCAGTAACAGCTGTGCTCCCTGACAGGGAATTTCCACCCTACAAAGCTTCCTTTATTTTTGTGATGACTGGGCTTTCAATGGGGCTTCCCTTCAAAGCTTTCAAAGATGAGATTTTTTTTTTGTAGTGAGACCGTGAATCTATCTAGACATTTTAACCAAAGTTTTTGAATAGATACTCATGTTAACCAGAGGAGGATTTCCAGTTGGAGACAGAATCATTTTATTTTGATCATACCTACTCTTTGCCTCATCCCAGACACAATGGTAAGCACCCCAAAACGGCAGACTCTGGCAGCCCTTATTAAACTCTGTTTTAGCTTCCAGGAAATTAGGAAGACAAGCATAGCTTTTCTTTAGGTATTTTTAGAAACCAGACAATAACCAAGAAATAAACACATTGACTAAATGTACATGTCACTGAGATGACTGTTAATTTAGAAATATATTTCTAGCAACTCATTTCTCCTACTATTTCCAGGCAAGGTACCAGCAAGAAATTAATTGCCTAGAATAGATGGCGGGGGGAGTAAGTAAAATGAAATCAAATAAACTTCTTTTTTTTAAGTAGCACATATGGATTTTTAAGAGCGTTTTATGGTTGTCCAATTGACTGAGTAACCAGGCTCCACTCTAATAATCTGAGACCGAAGTCAATACACAGAACACACATTTCCCATCTTGTGGCAGTGGCCCCTCCCTGGCACTTTCTGTGATATATGCACACTTCGACTCATCATGAAGCGTTTGATTAATGTTCAGTTAATCTTTCTTCTTGCTAATAGACCAAAATATTTCTCATCAAGGAATAAATGATCAGACTACTGACACAAGTGGCTTTTGAAAAGTCCATTTATAATGCAGCACCTTCAGCAAGAAATTCTTGACATAAAAAAAAAAGAAGAAAAACTAAAATTGATGTCTTGAGACTTCTATAACTCTCACCCACTCCTCTTAGACAGGGGCCTTTGGATGGCAAAAATGGAAGGAGGGAAAGAAAGCAAAGAGCATTTTCTGGGTACTCACAGTGTCCCAGCTCTCATGCTAGGCACTGAATTAACACATTATTTCATTTAATTCCCATAGCAACCTTTCAGAGCAACTATCGTTATCCTTCCTTTACTGTTGAGTAAACTGAACTTTACTGATGCTAAGTGATCCAAGGGCATGCGACCATCAGGTGGTGAGAACTAGTTTCAAACCTTTGTTCATCTGACCATAACAGCCATGCCTTGGTAGTACTAATACCCACAGTACTGAGCATCCACATATTGAGTATAAAGAAAAATTCTGTAATCCTGTCATTAGAGATGTTAATTTTAGACTAATTCCTGTAAAATACACAATGTTTCCTAATTCACGGAATTAAGAGTAGTAAGCATTCACACAGGTATTAAAACAGAAAATAACCAACCTAGGCTTATCTCCCACAAGGGCTAGAGAGCCTCCAAGGGACAGAAGTCATTAGCTAGAGGGTCAGAAATGTTTTACTCAGAGGACCAACCCTGACCTTTAAATTCATACCTTAAAAACATATCACTTATGTCCACTTCATCCCATAGTAAAGAGTAATCACTAATTCTTGGTCAGATAACATAGACAGCAGTAGTTCTTGGTGTGAAAGCCAATTCTGTAAGTAACACAGGTTGATGTGTATACAGTAGCCAACTTGAGAAGGGCATGAAACCCTGAGAGGTTGATAGGTGCGCTAAATGATATAGGACTAGAGTTGGGTGACATGAATTTTGGTTCTGCTTCTTATTTGTGGCAAGAATCCAGACAAGACACGTAACTTCTCTGGGCTTAGTTTCCTCATGTCTTTAAATAAGAGTTTTACATCAGCAAACTTCAAGGTTCCTTGCAGACTATTTTAGCGTTCAACAAAATGAAAGAAGAGCGAGTTCAGAGTTGGGAGATAGAGAAGGCTATGCTTACGTTCAGACTTGCATCGCTACAAAGAGCCTGGACAAAACAAGAACGTCCCGTTGTTCCAGGCCAAGGGACCAGAGCCAAGAGGAAGCCAAAACACAAGGAAAAGATAGTATAGCAGTGACGAGATATCAGCAGTAAGGAGGATCTAAGCAACAGTCCACTAAGTTTTTATCTCAAGCTTTCTTCTTCAAGAAACTTATCAATTAATCCTTAATGGGGGGTGACATGAGGGTGGCAGGTGGAAGGGACGGGAATGTCTGGTTAGAATGAGAAATTTCCTGAAAGAGAAGTCTCTCAGCAACTGCTGCATATTGGCATGCTCCTTTTATTGTCTCTAAGCACAATTTTGACAAATTATTTTCAAGCCTTCGGTATTGGTCACTGTTCCTTTAGTGATTTCCATATTCTTGAAGGAGCAGAACTAAAGAAATCAATAATCCACAGAGACATTTTAATAACATTCGTCTAATAAAAGAATTTGGGTCCTTAGATTTCTCTTTGAGAGAGATTGGTTTAATTGACTTAGAGTAAGAACAGGTTGATTTATAAAAGATTTTTTAAATCTGCACTACATTTTAAATCAGTTTTGCTAATAGTTACCACCTTGGCTACCCAACGTTAAGCAACATAGCCCTGCCAAAAGATTTTTTTAAATATGGTTTTATTTATTTCACAATTGAATAATTTTTTTGAGAAAGAAGAGTAGGTAATTTGGGGGTTTCTTTGGCATTGCTGCTTGCCTTCAAAATCAAATAGAATAGTTCTTTAATTGTGGAAAGAAATATATATACACATCATCTATGTTGCACATATATAATAATGATTATATCATATCATAATAATCAATTTTATACAGTATATTGGTAATATTTATATAATATATATGTGTGTATCAGAGCATGTTTGTATTTTAGATCTAAAAGCAAAACAGAAAATTTTAGGTTAATGAGTACAGTTTACAAATAAGTACAGACAGAAAAAACTTTATAGCATCCTTTTTGATAGGAAGTAATTGTTCATAACCCAAATAAATATTAATTAAATATAGATTGGTTAAATAAACTATTATTCAGACCTACAGCCTTTCAGAAGAATATAGCTGTTCAAAAATATAGACAGGAATTTATAGGTATGAACACAAAAAAACAATCTAAATATATTGTTACATAACTCAGGTATTATAGCACAGCACTATGTGTGTGTTCCCATGTTAGTATACATATAAGAACACTATGCATCACACTATTGTTAATGGTTCTTTCTGAGGTTAGGACTTTCATTTTCTATATGATATATTTTCTATTATGTGCAAATTATATGCAACTTTATGTTATTATTATTATCAGAAAATTTTAAAGAAAAAATAAGTTGACTCAGGCTGTCCTAGACATATATGCTTCTGATGTCTTAATCTAAGTTAAGCAGTAGGGCAGTTTGGCAGTGTGCCAAACTAATTATCTTTTAAAACTTTATGGAAGGTATCTAACACATGTATCACTCAGTAATCTCATGATGATGATGATGATGATGATGATGATAATGATTGAGTATGGGAATGATCTTGGCTTTAAAAACCTATTTGAATACATTTTGTTGGAGAGGAGTTGAGATAGGGAGCTGTGTGGGATAACATCTTATAAGTGTTTAAGCTTCAGCATTACAAATTTTTAGGACTCATAACTCAAAGTATCACAAAGTTTTCAATTTATTAATGAATACAAACAGATAAGGGAATAGAGGAGCTGTTAGAAACTTATATGAACTTTCAACATGAAAGTATGCTTAAACAACTAGCTTACAAAATGTTTCAAGGTCATTTAATTCAGTTCTCTAGCACTGTGCTAGGCAACACCCAAGCTGTTGCTGTTTTATTGTTTTTAATGTATTCCACAAATGATGAAAGAACACAGACACAACTCCACCAATGACACACAGGCTGTGTGATTCTGGCTGATCTCCTTAACCTCTCTGGTCTCAACTTCCTTATAAGGGTTGCACTGCCTTTTGTCTACATTTTCTGCCACAGAGTCTATTTCACATCACAAGTAACAAGTCTGAACTGCCCATGTTGTTGGTGGATGTACTTCAAGCACGGAGACATAGAGTGGTGTTTCCTACACAAAAGATGCTTAACGAATATGGTGAAAGGGCAAATTTTTCAGTGGTGCACTCAGAGGTTTTTATGTGAGGCTTTGCTTTCAGCATGACTTGAAGTAAAAATGGGAGAGCAGCGAATAAATATCAGGATCTGTTTCCTGAACAGGAGAACTTCTTTGCCTAAAAACCCAAAACAAACAAACAAAACCAAAAAACCCGTGGCAGTGACATCATCTAGTCTTATTGTGTATCGAAACCTTTTTGCAAAGTGCCTGCTGGGAAGATTACACAAACAAAGGCGAGCACGCTCAGAGTCTCTCTTGGAGTTCCCATAATTGACACCCCCCACCCCGCCGCATTCCTTTCCTCCCTCTTTTACTGTCGCTGTAACCTGCCCTATAAATCAGATTTAATTATCTATAAAATTTGGTGTGAAAGAGGATTTACTCATTAAAAATGTTCATCAACTTGCTACCCACGTTCCAAACTAATAGAAGAGGAAAAGGAACGCCGTGGAAGCGCCAGACGGCGGGAGAGATAAGTGAGCTTTGAAATACCTGAACCTCAATTAAATAGCAAGTTCCAGTTTCTGTAGCTGCCTTTTAAAATATCATGTCGAGAAGAAGTAAATGTCACCAAATCATCAGCCTATTTTTTCTTCTTTTCTTTTTAGGTTACTTCCTTCAACAGTTTTTTAGAACTAGGTTTTCTTTGTTGACCTCCTTTGCCTGTGTGATACTCAAGATATTTTCCTCAGTCCTGTGTGTGTGTGTGTTTGCAAAATGTCATAAACCTTTTTCTACAGACAAACAGAAGGGCTCGCATTTAGTCGCAGACTGAGGAGCAGTTAATTAATGAGAGCCGAGGGAGGCAGTAAGGAAACATTGGAGAAAAACGTCGCCAGTGGAAGATCAGAGGGGAAATGTCTGAAGTCAGTCCAAGATCAATCTTCAGTCCTTGGAGATGGCCCTGGGATAGATGATGCTGCCTGCCAGCTTCGTTGGATTTCAGAGGGGGGTGGGGGGAGGGTGTTTGGAACTTGGAGAGAATGTTAGAGTAACTTTAACAACAGCAAAGTTTCTTTCTAAAATTGCAGATCCATTTCCACGGAAGACTTTATTTGTGAAAAGGCAAAGATCTAAACGTTTTCTCCTTCTCCAGCACATGACAGGATTTTTGTCGTGACTTTCTTAAACTCTTACTGTGCCAGAAAAGAAAGAAAATGCCCACAGGAGGGGGAAGGAAAAGACATTTGGAGTGGCAGCAAGGAAACCTTCCTAGAGGAGCCAGCCTTCCCTTCTGGCCCCTTACTTTCTTCCAGAGAAAACGTCTTTCTTTGACAGTGCTTGCCTCCTGTCACTTCTTCCCAACACTCTGCCCAACCCTGGAAATCTGGATTTTCTTTTTAAAGAAAGATGTCTAGAGAGAAAAATAGACTATGAACAGCCAATAGAAAACACAGCAGAACTTGTTGATATGGTACTGTCAAGATATTTAAAGTGTTGGTGGTGAGGCTCACTTCTTATTTCTAGAGATTTGTTTCCTTCCATTTCACTTTGTGGACTCTTTTGATTTGTCCCTAGTGTATATATTCTTTTGTTATCTCTCCCTATGATCTCTAGCTGAGCCTTTCATTCTACAATTTATCTCTCATGAACTCACCAAAACTGACCCAAATTAAGGTTTGGTATGTTTTAACTAGATTCTTGGAAAAGCAGGTTGCTTCAACTGCTATCTACTCGTTAATAGGATGGGTCCATGTTCTCAAACCACACATGGTCTTTGAAGACTGCTGTCCTTGACCATAAAACTATAAGAAAATTCCACAGCCACACCGCACAGACTGATGGTCTGACTAAGTAAGAAGGCCTGGTCTTGGCCCAGCGTCTGCCCCACAAGACCATGGAGTAGAAAAATAAATGATCATGTATATTGTGCTTTGTGAGGCCTCTTTCCCCCTGAGCCATTGCTTTATTAATACACTGTATACATGGCTCCCCTGGCTAATGAACAACCCATAGATGGGAATCTTGTTTTATCCATTTTATGTTATTAACATTTAAGACAGTGCCCAGCATTTAGAAAGATAATGATATTTTGAAATGAAGGCATGAATGAACAAATTGGGTTTTTGATGTTAGAGGGGCTAAACCATCTTATTCAAATGCAAAAATTGAAAATGTAAAGTACTTCAACCTTCTGGGTTCATCCCACTGCTCAGAATGCAGGACACTACAAGTGATGGCCCTAGCATTTTCCACAAGCATTGTGTTCTCTATTCTTTGCTCTTCTTGTTTTCTCATTATCCTTGCTCCTGTCCCAAACAGCCATTAGAAGTCACCTACTCAAATCTCTATGCTGTAAGGAAAGAAACTATGTGGATTTTATTTAAATCAATTTCTACTAAATTGAAAACTCTGTGCCACTCAACTTTTGCTGGCAATGTGAACACAGGCTTTGGGAGCAGGCGCGGCGCAAAAAAAAGTTCACTCAACTTCTATTTAACATTCACTACTCTCAGCTTAATACTGTGTTTTGTTTCACAGAACAATAGTAAGCGGGACACAGTCCCCATTCTCAAGGAGTTAAAAAATTTAGTGAAGGCAGTTGGCTATGCACCTGGTAGCACTGTTGATTTTACTGCCCTGAAAATCATACCATATAAGGGCCTCAGGCTGTTCTCCCAGTGTCAAAGATAACTGGTAATGGATGAAATCTCCCAGAACTTGAGCCAGGACCTTGCCTGTTATGCATCGTTGAGCTCTATGATCATTCTTCCATGCCCATAGACTTCCTGCCACTACCACAAAAATACGATATATATACTCCTTAAGCAGTGGCAGAATCTAGTGAAATCCAATGCAGGACCAGTTAAAAGCAATAGGCAGCCATCGTTGTTTTTCCAAATTATGCAAACACAGCAGTTGGCATTCACAGGCAGAGAAGATGGACACCTCCATCAAACAACTGAAGGAGCCTCAAAGTCTACTCAGTCCTAGAAACAGTTCCCTCAAACCAGCCACAAAATTCTTAATGCCCCTCCAGGAAGGCACTTCGACCAGATTAAGTCATCAAATGCCTGGAAAGGAAAACTCATGTCAGATTGCACCCATTATGAGGAATTAGCTTATTTAATTCATCCATTATTTACTCTCCTCCTACCACTTCCATTTCTGCTCAAGTTGCAAACTTGGGAGTGGAGTGGGGTGGTGGGGATTAATCCAAGAGTAAGTGTTGGAAGGACGCAGTTTTTTTCAGAAGGCTTATACATATCTCACTGGGAAGTCTTGCTCTGGTCATAAGGATCTGGAAAGAAAACATACAGAAAGGGAAAGAAGTGCTGAAAACAAACTGTCCCCATATAACAATTTTGTGAGCTAGCTGATCTGCAGTGATAACTCTTCTACTCAAATCTCAACTCCGGTTCAGAGCTCTCTAGAATGTCTGCTACAGGCACAAAACCCCCCATTAAGATGCTTGACAATCTAAACCACGTCATTCCTCTCTCAGTAGCAGCTACACTAAGTGACATCTAAACGTTGGTAATGAGGAGACATCTGCATACACACTGGTTTTGAAACATAAAGCTCTGGAGGAGTTATGAGCTGTCAATCATTTCAGCTGTTCTTGGCCCTATGTTTATTCAGAAATGATTTTCAAGGCTGCGGGAAGTGTTGTTACTAACTGATGAGAAGGTTTGAACACTAAGGATGAAGAATGATTGATGTTCTTTTCCGTAAGCTCGGAAACTCTTCACCTACTTGAGGCGAGCACAGCTCAGGATGCTGATAAGGTTCTGACATGGAGAGTGAGTGATGCGTGGTGCGTAAGGTCTGCTGGAAAAGGGAAGCGGTGACAGCGACGTGAGGAGGCGTCCTCTGAACACAAATCCATGCCTCCACACAACAAGTCAATAGCTCTGATATCTTGACTTGCTCTAGGGCAGAAACCCCAGTCAGGATCACTGTCACTTCTCCAGTGGAAGAGACTAATTAATTGGTAATAAAATCCTTTTTGATTGATCATTTGGTTGGTCGTTTTGGAATTCTCTAATCTGAATGTTTAATTCAGAACATTTCCCATCCTATTATATGTTATAGTTTTAATAAAGACAAGAAAAGGAACTTTTAGAAATAGTAACACTATTGGAATCTGATAAATGCAGATCGTGTCTTGGGATTCCTGTCAGAAAGTCAACAACTCTGAAATTTTGCTCAGTTAGCTTTCCAGAACTCCGATCTCAGGAATCAGAATGTCTACTCAATACAAATCTATGCTTCTGACAACTGCAGAAAATTATTTTGATCATGTCCATTGACTGGCTGGCTCACAAACTGTGGCAAAGGCCCATTGTTTCTCTCCTCCAATCCCCGGCAAGGCCATGGCCAGCACCCTTAAGTGCAGCAGCAGCGGCATGTACGCACACATTCTGTATCACATTCTGTAAGTGGAGGCATCTTCTATGCTGGGCATGGTACTGGATCCAAATCCACAGGGTTGGGCAAAATAAAAATGTTTCCTGTCTCCGTGGGGCTCACAGTCCAGCAGAAGTCAGAGGCTCTGAATGTAAAATACATATTTCAGTAAATACTATGAAAGATAAGCTGAGCAGAGTGTTACGAAAGAGAATAATGAAAAGGAAAGACTCTCTAAGGAAATTATATTTAAGCTGAAGCATGAAGCTTGAATAGGAGGCCAGGCAAAAGATAGGGGTGGGCGAGTGGGGAAGCGTTCTCGGCAGAGGGAACTGCATATGTTAAGACTGAGTGGCAGATTAGAGAAATGTGACCTACTTTCCTCAGACAAGTGAAATCTTTCAAATTCAATGAATATCTTCTTTATCTTAAAATCTAAATTCTCTAAATTTATTATAAATAAGTAGTTATTATAAAAATCATCTTTTTTCTCACTTATTCTAGATTTCAGTACTGATTAACCAGCATATTTGGATTCCTTCCTCTGGCCTCATCCTCATTCCTTCAAAAATTTGTCTTTTTTAGGAGACAGGATAATCTTTGTGGTATAAATTTGCAACTTAGACTCGCTGCTATAGAAAACTTGAAGGATTTGAAAGGTGGTAGAAGCAGAGAGCATGGGAACTTGGAGAGAATGTTAGGTTAACTTTAACAAGAAAAGGCTTCTAAACCCCCCCCCCCCATTCATGGGAAAGATAGCTAGGCTCTTTTCTTTCCTATTAGCAGGCAATTAACAGCTTACTTTTATATCAGAGGCTCCCTCAAGGTCCACTGTCAATCAGTCAAAATACCCATTAAGAGGAAAGAGGTACTGAGTCAGGGCTTTGGGGTAAAGAGAAGAAATGATTTATTTGCCTTGTTGACAATTTAATAACAGGTGTTTGCCATTCAAGTACTCAAGGGCCCATAATGAGGCACCATGGACAATAGAATTCAGTCAAAACTGCGGTTCAACACATGCTTTCTACTAGATGGAACGTCAGATCTTTCATCTGACTATCTCTCCCCAAAGGCAAATTCAATCCCAGCATGAAGTCCTACCCCATCCATTCTACCTCCTCTATAATTCACCTCAAGTCTCTTTTCCTCTTTGTGATCTCCCAAATCCACTTTTTTTTCACTTCACCTTGATTCAATCTCTCATTTTCCTGATGTTCTACAGTACTCAGTGCCTATACCATACATGTCATTATCAATTGCATCCTCTTGTATATCATCAATTTGAGAACAATGCATGTACCATTTTCTCCTCAACCAATTTGTAGAATCCTTGGTGACACAAAGGAAGTCTCACATTCTTACATTCTCTTCCAATGCCTAGTGCAAATTCTCAAAAATTAATTAATTAATTAATTAATGTTCATGTCCAATTCTAAGCTAGGTACTCTAAAAATGTGTAAGGGACATGTCAGCCTGACCACCTCCTCATCTTTCCAGCTTCAGTTGACATACAATACTTTTCTCTTGGTACCATCCCCAATTCCAAGTACAGTTAAGACGCCTCTTCAGTGTGCTCATTACCTGTTCTCTCCACAGCACAGCACTTTCACATAGTGAGCCACTTTATGCAAGAGCTCACTTACTAGATTCCCCACCAGGCTGAAAGCCCCATGATGACAAAGGCCATATTTGACTTATTCATTATTTAGACCCATGGTAAATATTAGACTCAGTAAATATTTGTTGAATAAATAAGTGAAAAATTTATTGACTTCAAGGCACAAATGACCTAGTTATTGAAACAGAAGAAATGCTTAAATACTTCATTGAGGTACACGTATATTAATCATGTGTTCATATATACTAAGGCATCTATTTAGTTATTTGCCCCTAAGGCTAACTATCGTGGTTTGAATACACTTTGAGGATGGTAAGAACTCCTCATAATGACAGTTCATAAACCATAAGGCTGAAAAAAATCTGTGGATTTGCCATATGGGACAGCAGATCAGAAAACTTAGCCAGGTATTCCCCTCACACTCCGACATACTCACCCTTCATTCATCTTGTCTTTCTGACTCTTCTTCATTAAGGCCACCTCCTAAATAACATAGATTTACTCTTGAGTTAAGTGAAAAGACATGTCAAAGCGATTTTTATCATTATGTTTCTGGGAGTCCAGAGAGTTTTGTAAAGACTGAATTAAGATGGTAGAGGCTTTTATGAGCTGCCATAACCTTTTCTCTACTTCAAAAACCAAACTGTATTAAAATCTGCATCCCAAAAGCACAAATAATGGATGTAGTTTAAAATATTTGTAATAACTGACATTCTTAAATAAATTCCTTCTACCATTTAACTCTAACACACTTCCTTCTTTATACTCAGATTAGAGATATTAATTATTGAATACCACCCAATGCTCTTAGCTGTCTACCAAAGTTGCCAGCATTTGAAATTCACTAATTTCCACCTAGGGGTTGCAAGGACAGATAGCAGATTTTGTGCCACACCATTTTATTTATTTATTCTTTCACTGAATAAATATTTAAGGAATGTCTAGTACATACCAGGCACTATAGTAGATGCCAGGGATTTAGCAGGAGGCAAAAAAAAAAAAGAAAAGAAAAAAGAAAAAGAGAAGTCTATTTTCTTCCTTAGGTCTCTACACAAAAGCAGGGAGCCGAGTCCAGGAGTCTAATTTCTCTCTGCTCATGTCTTTGGCGCAGTTGCCTAAGGTCCTCAGGATCCACACGTTTATGAGGATGAACACGAGGCCTAGGTAATGGGTGAAATGATGTTATGTTTGAAGTCCTCTAACTTACTTTCTGTATTATTAAGTTGCACTATCTTAATGTTTACCTGTACTGTTAAAACAGTGATATTGTGAAATAAACATTCATAATTCATGTTATCTGTTTTATCTGCCTAAAGAAATCGCTAACTTCCAGAGGACAAGAGTGTTGATAAAGATCTCATCCTGTCACCAAAAACAGTATGCCTTACACACAGAAAAAAAACACTACTTATTTTTCAGATTTTTTTTTTTGAACTTCTTTTCAGGAGTCATTCTGAAAATGCCTGCTGCAACTCTAATACATCAGCAGTTCACCCTGATTGAATAAATTATTTTTATAAACCATAAAAATAAAAATGAGGGAAACTTATTTCCAACTGATGCTAATAAATTTCATTCCTGGAATTTCAACACATTTCAACATTAAATGGAAACAAAAAGCTCTGCATTTCACAGACCCAGTGAGGGTCACTGAAAAGAAAATAGAAAAAGAGGAATATTCATAATGCAGGGAAAAGACTAACGGAACACAACTGGTGAAACACATAAACCTCAGAAAATTCCTTCATTCATTTGCCAAGGTATCGTGCTTGGTACGAGACTGCAAGGAAGATCAAGGCCCCTGCCCTTTTGGCACTGAGTTGAGCAAGTTGCCACTAGGACCACACCACCCCAATCAGTGCCTGCGGGCAGAGTCGGGAATGACCCAGAGCAATTGTCCTTGGCCCTTATCACTCAGGACTTTTCATATCCAACTTGTAGAGAGAGGAGCACTCTTTACTGTTACACTGTACAGTATGTTCCCAGCAGCAACCTGATTGCGAAACAAGTATGCTTGGCTATAAAGGAAAGACTGAATTCATTAGACATTGTTAATATTGGTATATCCAAACGCTCAGTTTTACTGGTTGTTTTCTCTTTTTTATTGAGGAAGAATTGTTAAAAAGTTTTTCCAATGTGTGACTGTTTTAAACTGTGTTTTTTAAACACTGTCCCGGGGAGCCCTAGGATTCTGCAAGTGGGCCCCCAGGGAACCTGTTGGGGTAGCTGGTAGGCTTAGGCGGTATCTGAGGGATTCTCTAGTCTTGCTGCTCCTATTTAAATGAGAAACTCCATTTAATGTGTGTGTGGGTTTTTTTAATTTTAGAGTTTAGTAGGAAATGGTTTTTTGAGGGGCAAGGAGAGAGAGGATCCTGTAGCTTTATACAATGTATAAATAAATGTCTTAAAAATGAAAAACTGTTTAAGAATCATATTAAATTTCAATGCTGTGTAGCGTGAGTCCTTTGTGAGTTGTAGTCTTTTTGTTTTTTGCTTGGGTTTTGGTTTTGGTTTTTTGACCTTTAAGCAAATTAGTGTCATGAAGATTATTTCTCTACTAGGTCAGAGTGCTGAGTGATATTGTGAAATAAACATTCATAAAATGCAAAGCTACTTGTCAAAACAACTTAATATCATTTTCAGTTTTCTCCAAGAAGATCCAATGGACTGGGCATTGTTGTCAAATACTGCTTCTTAGCCCTAGAAGCCAAGCCCACATTGAAGTAAAACACATACCTATTTTGACAGGAAGCCTCAATATATAGAGTGTTTATGTGAGATAAAAATATGTTTATTTCCTAAAGTAGTTTAAGATTGCACCAAACTAAAATACTCTATTATTCGTTATTTGAATTCTCTCATGCTTTTTTACATCCTCCCAGTGCCCACTGCGAACTGTTGCTACAGAGAAGCTGAGATGTGTAATTCCCATTAACGGTATGATGGAAACAACAACTGTGTAACTAATTCCCCACATTGTGTGTATCTTCTGCTCACACTACATTGAACATACTCCCTCATGAGCCTGAAGGGAAGCAAACAGCACACCATCCTTTTGAAAAGTGAAGCAAATTCAGAGATTCCTGTGATTGTTTTGGGCACAAAAAAATAGTCAAGTCTTAGACATTGTATGCTGTGGCGTGGAGCCGTTATCTCTATATGTGCAAAGGACACAGATGCTAACATTGAATTAGCATTACGAAATGAATTAACTCTCAATAAGGTCAGTACAAAGCAGAGAAATATGTCTTGATGCACTCTATTAGGTCATTTATTTAATAAATTGAAATACTCAAGGAAGCAAAGTCCATCTGGCGTTTCCCCTAGTCCATTCTCTTTGGTGGATGACTGAATTGCAGAGAAAATTGAAAGAGTGGAGGCAACACTTCATTAAAAGCCTCATAATCAAAATAGAGAGCATAAAAACACTTGAGCATTGTCTAATGGACAATTTATCATCCAAACAGATGCATTCATTAAGGGAGAAATTACCTTCAAATATCAGTAAAATAAATTGAGTCTATTCCTATTTCTTATTTCTCCAACAAGAGTGTTCCAAACTTGGAAACAAGTGTAGGAAAGATGCATCAGTGCACGAGCAGGACATTTCAGGCATTTACGTTTATCGTGCAAAGCTTTTTGAACTGCTCAGAGATGGTAGATCGCACGAATATGGAACACTCCCATTGATAATGTCTCTTGTACATTTGGGAGACAGAGACTGTTTTGTTATTTCATGGCTATTGTTATTATTAATGTGACAGCTACTTCTAATAAGAAATCATTTTCTGCTTGGCTTTACAAGGTGAACTCCAATCACTCACCACCATTTCCCCTTCTGTGCCAAGAAAAACATTTCTCAAGCACAGAGCAGAAAGACCAGGCCCCTCATGTGGTCTTTCTTTACGTGAATTCTTGGGGCTGAGCTCACAGTCAAATGGCAGAGGGGACCATTTTGCACAGCTGGTGGCCTGAGCCCCCTGCTCCACTGGTTTGCCATCTTGGTCCGAAATTAACACTGAGAAGTAGCACTGTAGATGCCCGAAGGCCGTCATCCAGTTATGGAACGGAATAAAGAACTTTCCTAAGTAAATGGCCTACGCAGTGTCTCAGTGAGCTGTGGCCCTCAGGTGTGTGGAGACCTCATCTTTTCTCTGTGAGTGAACTTGAAAGAACTGGTCTAGGCTTATTGTCACTGATGATAGCAATGATGACGGTGGCTGTTGCTTACAAAGCACCTACTGTGTGCCCTGCACTGTGCTAGTGCTTGCCTTGCATTGTCCCTAATTCTCACAACACACCACTAGGTAAGCATTATTACCATTTTACAGATGAGGAAACAGGTTGGGTTTCAGGTATAAAGTCTTTCCACCACATATACCGCCTCTCTGCTTACTGATCCCTGACTGCAGAACTCATTTAAATGCTGATAGCAGTCTAAGGAACATTTGGGTCATTTTATTTTTACATATGAGTAAATAGAAGTAGCAAAAGTAAAGTGCCACTGTCAGCTTGTGTCCAAGCAGGCTACATTTAGGATAAATCCTATTTGAGCCGGTTTGCCTCTACAGAGAGTGGGAGGCACGGGAGTGACAAGGGCAAGAAGGGATTTGGGCATCAGTCTGAACTGATGCTGTCTCTGCCTGTGTGATCTTTGGAAAGCCTGTTAACTCTTCTGATTCTTATTTCATCATTTGTGAAATAATAGTAATAGCCGAAATTTATTGAACATTTACTATAAATGAAACGCTTTTATAAATTACAATCTATAAACTTATTTTAATCCTCCACACAACTTGCACTATTAACTCCAAATGATAAACCTGGGTTTGAGAGATGATAAATGTTTTGCCACAAAACATGTTAAGGATCTGAGATTATAAACAATATGTAAACTCCATGTTCATATGTAATATAGGTTATTGAGACGATGGTCATATTTTAAAGAGTGTTCAATGCTAACATATTACATAGTAATAACTACATTATTATAATTATTTTTAAAATTTATTTATTTAAATTAGTTTCAAGTATACAGTACTTTGGTTAGCTAGCTATATAGTTCATAAAACGATCCCCCCATCTGCTCCATCTCTCCCCTGGCCCTCCACCTAGACATCATATTGATGCTAACTGCATTCCCTCTGCTGTTCTCCCCATCCCAGTGACCAACTATATTATAATTATTTAATGCAAACTGACTTTGTAAATGAGGCCAGGTGTGTGCTATAGAAATTTACAGTGTTATTAAAGAAACAGGTTTCCTGGGTGAAGTCTCATTTAAAATATATTTATAAATGAAATTGAATAGTAAGTTTAGGGGAGAAGAAGCAGCATCTTAGGCATCTTGTTAGTCCAGAAAGCAAGACTTTGCATTAAGAAAACAATCATCAAAGTGACTTAAGTAGTATTGCAACAGGAAAAAATAAGCATAACCATTGTACTTCTATTTTAGTCATTCCTTCATTCAACTATGCACCAGGCCCTGACCAAGAGCTGGGGGATGGGAAGATGCATTCAACATGGCTCCTGTCCCTGGGAAATCCATCATAGTGTGTCTCTAAGGTCTATTATAATGCACATATTCTCTGAGGTATGGTAAGGTTAATGAACAATCTCAAAATCTCGGTGTTTTAGCAAACACCAACAAGTTTCTTTCTCACGCTCAGTTACATGTCTCTGGTGGACAGTGTTTGAAGACTGTTTGACAGAGATCCTTGGACCCAGGTTGGTAAAGAAGCCACAGTTGAACTGTGCTGTCTGGAACAACTGGCCTGTGGCCACCAAGACAGAGAAAGAGGGTGTTGAAGGGTTTCACCCCAATATACAGGGAAAGCAGAAGGAGCTACCTCAGGGTCTCCAGAAGAACATCCTGTGTGTCTGGCCTTTCTGGTGGGGAGGATGTGGAACGGGTGAACAATGCTAGCAAGGCAGAGTGAAGACAGTCTGTCTTTTTCTCCATCTCTCCACAGTCCTGTTAAGGGAAAAAAATCCAAACCATCTGGAACAATCACAGCAATAGCTCTTAGCCTGGAATAGCAGCCCAGCAGCCCATATTTGGTTTGTTTTAGAGGGTTCATTCTTTAAAACAAATAGGTAATTTCCAACGAGCAAGGTTTTTTGTTTAGTTTTATTATATCTAAAGTCCATTTCTAAACGTGAAGGTTTTAGTTCAAAGCAAGCACCAAATCTCATTTTAGCAATGGCTACATTGCATAACACAAATGCTTTGATTTCTCCCCTCTAAGTTGAAGAAGTTGTCACAAAACACCAACAAATTCAAAACAGCTCTCAAAATGACTTTCGTTAAAGGCAGATTCCTGAACTATTCATCTGTGTTAAAATGCATTTTGCCTTGAATCATATGTCATGTTGCCAGCAAAGAGTTGTTTCCATGCCAACTCGTTTGCAACATGGGGGAAAAAATCAAAGCTACTAACATCTGGAAGATGTCAGCCCTGATGTAAGCCACTTGCAATGAAAAACACAGGACTGCAAGTGCCTGCCAAAGAGACCATACGTACAGGGTAGCATTTTATAATACCATTACCTAACAATACATTACTCTTCCTTTTCTGGTTGTTTTCTTGATCTAAACTCTATTCCAGAAAAGGATTCCAGCAAAAAGAAAGAAAAAGGAAGAAAGAAAGAAAGAAAGAAAGAAAGAAAGAAAGAAAGAAAGAAAGAAAGAGAGAGAGAGAGAGAGAGAGAGAGAGAGAGAGAGAGAGAGAGAGAGAGAGAAAGAAAGGAAGGAAGGAAGGAAGGAAGGAAGGAAGGAAGGAAGGAAGGAAGGAAGGAAGGAAGGAAGGAAGGGAGGAAGGAAGGAAGGAAAAAATTAATATGCTTTATATGCAGTGCTTCTCTCTTAAAGCCGGCACGTTTTTCTGACTTGAGCGCTTTAACAAGCCACTTTATTTAAGGCATAGTGTTAAAAGTGGAACAGGAAACAATTGTTTCACTTTCTACTCCTTTTTCTTTACATTTATAATCTTGCAAAGTCTCTATTATTAAAGACTATCAATGAGATAAATGAGACCTAGTGATGCAAACAATGAATTTCATGACCAGCAATTCTACATACTTAATTCTCCTCTTACATATTTCTGTTTTTCTTTATCCGTGTGTGTGTACACTCAATGTGCATGCACACATATGTATCTGTCTGTCTTAAAATAAAACAGATTTATTTATTCATTTCCTAAGTAAAAGAGAAAGCCACTGGCAGAGTGGCTCCTTGCAAATAGTACTCTATGGTCAAAGCACCTAAGGACACTACATTTCGAGATGATGCCTACCTAATGCTGTCAGAACAGCTGAGGTCCTTTAACAGGTAACAAGGATCCACCGACCACTTAACTGATTCTGGAGAAGGTCAGGCATTTCATGTAATGACTTAAAAATGAAACAAGTTTATACAGAGCCTTAGCAGATTATAAGCACACAGGGGTTGTGTTCATAGAAATAGGTTACATTCCTTCCATTTGCTTACTCAAACAGGACCTCAGACTGTCCTCCAAGTCCTTCCTTTCTCCTGAATATTTCTGGGTGTCTGCACAGTATGCCTCATCCATGCGCTCAGGAAAACTCCACTCAACTGTCCTGTCAACGGTGCCTTTCTTCCGCTGCTCTGCTTGCCTTCACCCGAGACACCAGGCCTACCACCACACACTGCTGCCAACAGGTTAGGGTTTCAGTGTGGGAAAGCTTTATTAGTGTCCATTATAAGGTAGGCCATCTCCTTGTTAGTGTCCTCTGCTGGGAGCACACTTGGTGTTGTTTGTGGCCAGAATATTTGGTGAAACAAATTTTAAGCACCTGAAGGAATAAACCTCTGCTTTCCATGGGACTCATACAGGATTCCAGTGGGACCTAGGCCAGAGCTGATTCACGAGATAAATTCCCTGTGACAGTGACTGTACTTTGTCTCCCCTTCCCTGAGGACATTCACATCCTCTTACTGAGTCAACTTACTCTTGTCTGGCTCCTCTTCATTTGAAATGAGTTCTTTCCCAAGAAGCTCATCAGTCTCACTTACAAAAAAGTATCCGGCAGATCCATCCCACCAGTTGACCAGACACTCAGGTAGCTTGCAATGCTGGTTTATGTAGGTAGACGAGAGTCAGCCACAGGGTGGTCAGAACATTGGTTGCTTTCAAAGGCCCAAGGTCTCTCGAGGCATTTGCGGAGCGGACTTTTCTTTAGAAATAGCCTTGGATAACTCCTTCAGGCCCTCCACTCTGGCTCCCGCCATCATTGCAAGTGGATGGTGGACACATTCTCGAAGCAAGTATGTTCTCTCTCTCTTTCTGAAAAGACAGATCAGTGACCTCTTGAGCCATCCTGTGCTCTTGACATTTGACCTTCCTGATCCCTTGCTCACAGCTGCATTCCAATCAGGCTTCTTGTTCCAGTTCCTTCCCTGACTTTCAGGCTTATCCTCATCCTAGGCTTTGCATCTAAACCTGCCCCTACCATTGAGTGGGAGAAGACCCTTCACTCAATAACCCAAGTCATTCTGCATAATGCCATTTATTCGAGAACCGCATCTCTTCCACGTCTGAAACGAGCCCCTACCTTGAAGTTCTAGTTCATGTTCCTCTCAATCCCTTCTTCTTCTCAGGAATCCTGCTGCTAAGCATGTGTGAACAGGCCTGAGAAACAAACATCTACTGTCTGCTCCCCACTACAATTTTCTCTGCCCAGTGTCTGCTCCCACACTCACATCTCTCCCGTCTGTTATGTCTGCTCAACTCCTGACATGCCATGAGTGACTTTCTGGGACATTTTCTCCACATACTGCTGGGCTTGCACTGACCCACTGCCTCACCCCCAGAGCTATGCCTGGTTTCTAGTCATCAGCCCTCATGTCTGGTCTGCCCCCACTGCTTCCTGAGCTCAGAATGCGGGTTCAGATGATGAAGTCCCTCAGATTCCTACCTAGTTATTGGAACATCTCAGCCTCAGCTGACAAAAGCAATAGGGCACCTCAGAGAAGCCCGATGTGGAAGAGAGAGCACACAAACCATTAAGCCACATTCACCTGGCAAAGAAACGTTATGTCATCCATGCAGTAACTTAAAAATATATGTATCAATCTTGAAATTTGATAAATCTCACACAAAATCCTGATTTTTGGTTTTCTTCAGAAATCAGAAGCTCAAAGCTTCTCATGATACCAATCAGCCGAGGATGAGCAGTGGCTCCCCAGGAAACACATGTCCCCCAGTGCACAGCAGAACTCGGCTTTCCCTATGCAAGGAAGGCCATCGAGCATAACGCTGGCACTGAAGGCTTTCTAACAGTAGAGAACCATTTCTCTGTATCTCCATCTCTATCAAAAGTAGGAAAATAAACAAAAGAAAGAAAAGCACATGTTTTAGAAGAAATGTGCAAGAGAGAAACTATGTGGCTATGTGTGTGTATGTATGCATGTAAGGGAAGAATAGTCTTTCATGTCTAATAAATAGAATGTATAAGTGTCACTATTTCTTGTAAACTGTCTCCATCACCCATTTAACAGTTATCCTATTCCAGGCCCTAGCTGGAAAGATTGATAGGGCTTCTGTAACCAAGTCTGGTTCTATAAATACTTCAAATAAATAGCTACCTACACATTATGATTTAAGAACCAATGAAAATTGGCCTTTTCATCAAGAATTTTCTGAACAGCTGGGTCATGCCTTACCCCCAATCCCTCAGCACCAACAGCACAGATGCACTCGCCATGATTAGCACTATTAAACTCATTCAACCAATATGTACTAAGCTCCTCTATGTGCTTGGCACGGAACTGTGCACTTTACATAATTATATTTACTATCATTTATGGAGAGCCTACTGTGTACAGGGCACTCTACCAATCCCATTCCAGACACTGTGTTATTTATAATCCTTCAAAGTAGTGATTATCTCCACTTTATAGTAAGGAAGCTACACCAGTGGCCTATGGACACACCTTGAAAATGGGTTGCCAAGACTCAACCCCAGGATGGTGTAAGTTTAAATACCATTCTCTTTTAGAAGAATGGTGTGCTGTTTCTTTAGCTAAGCTGTGTGTATTGCTCTAAGTTGAATCTTATGCACTTTGAACATAAAAGATGGCTTCATATGAATCTGTGTACCACTTTACCTTGTAGACTCACCTACAGACAAGGAGCAATGGACTGACCCTACAAGTCCCAGCCTGGTTATTTAAAAGGCTTTATTTCTAACTTTTAAAATAACCTCAGTATGTTGCAGTACTGAAAAGAAGCTGAGATTTCTTATCATCTGACTTCTAACTGAATTCTCCATTTCAGGGTGGCACTTAGCCTTCGATAATGCTATGATCGGCATTTTGCAGGAGAGTTCACCTCCGCATGTTAATAAATAGCAGCAGAAACCCAGATGTAGTAGCACAATGGGAAAAAGTAATAAAGCTGTTCATTACCCTTGACTCTTCTGCTCTCTTGCCCTTGTTTTCCCATCGCACGTGGCCAGAAATTGAATTGATATTGAATTTGCTCCACTTGTGTAATACTATTCATACATGCTTTGGTAATTCATTCACTTCACTCACATTTCACCTTTTGTCATTTCAATCACTTTAAATCTGCTTTGGCCTCTTTCACATTCAGTCTACTAAGTTCCTGGGCATGAGTAGATTTATTAACTTTATTTTCTGGGCTTCTGGTTCCAGTAGAAATAATCTCATCAGGAGATGGGTTTAGATATTGACATCACAGGTAGGCCTGAAATAAAGCCTAGAGAGTAGATGAGTGCCAGTGCCTTGGAGAGGACCCTCCAAAGCAGGCACACAGTCAGGAAGGGTGGCCTGCAGCCCTTAGCAACACTATCACAGGGTGGCTAAATGTACAGCCTGTGTCATCAGATGAACAGAGTTCACTTCCTAGAGTGCCATTTTCTACCATGGAACTTTGACAAGTGACTTATCCTCTGCATGCCTCAGTTTCCTCATCTACAAAATGCATGTAATAATAGCATTAAACACATAAGATTATTCTGAAGATTAAATGAGAAAATCTGCACTAAATACTTAGCTCACAATACATAGTCAATAAAGATGCATTATTATTATTTTTATTATGGTGAAGCCATGCAAATGTAGAGCTAATTTCTGTTTGGGCGGGGGAATGCACTGATGGAAATATGCGAAAGATCTAAAACTCAGATTATTTCTACACTGTCATGGACATAAAAACAACAAAAATGCTTCATTACAACAATTGTTTATTCATCTAAAATCAACAGTTTTATTGAGTGAACAAACCTAGTTATCCTCCAATATCATCTTCAAATGTTATAAACACTGAATATAAATGAAATAATGGGTCAATCTTTATTTAATTGATTCAAACTTTTGGGTCTCTCTTAGTTTCTGTCTGTACACCTTTAAGATAATCATTCCTTAGGCCTGCTACTTGTTATGAAGGGGCATAATTTTTACTCCTTAAGTTCTTAAATTTTAGAAACTTGATGAATGAATCACAATTTTATAGAGTAATTTTAACTTACTTTCTCTTTCTCTGTACAGAGAAAAGAGTGCTTTTTTTCTGTATTGGGTGTAAAAGCAGAACTGAATAACCAAAGACATCAATGAACTAAAGCATATCAAGTCCAAGGCAATGTCATAGGAAGGACTTCCTGGGATCAAAAATGACAATGACATTGACACAGGGGTGATCAACTCAGGTAGTGCTTACAGTAGGAATAACAGATGAGGAGACACTGAGTCTAAATGTAGTTATATTTCAGAATCAAGCCAGGTTTAGCAAACCGTGTAGATTAAAGGAAACTGGGTAGAAAATTCTAAAGGCAACTGATTGTTCTAATGAAGATATAAAACAAAATGACTTGATTATTTGACGGCAGCTGAGGACTTTCCTATCTTAAGAGAACAGAGTCTGTTACTGCAGCCCTGAGTCTTGAAAGGCAGAAGTGATCTCCTTATTGATTCAAGATCACTGATGTTTATATCTGTGAATAAAGCTGCATGTGCCAACCAGACCCAGGGGTCTCTCAGGAATTCAGTCCGATAGAAGCTACCCTTTGGAATCTTCATATTCCATTTGTCAAAATCTCCCTTCTTTACACCCTGACTTAGATGTTTCTTTAGTAACAAGGCTTCTAAATAATCCATGAGACTAGCCAATTTGTTTATTCTCATCATAAGCAATTATAGGACCTTGGTCAACCAAACCTGCTCATCTCCAGCCTGTTTCTAGGTCAATTAGAGCTTTGTGGAAGTGTAGTCACCAGAACATGTTCTTCCTCATGGTAATATTATACTTTCTATTTTTGTTCTAATACACTTCTTGGTGATGCCAAGAACACTCTGGCCTTTTTTTTTCTTTCCTGAAGCTACATACAGTCTTCAGGACCTAAAACTCCATGGCCCCTCAGAAGCAATTCAATCCAACCACTATTATTGAGTTCTTATAGAAGATAAAAAAGAAGTAAAAGGCTCAGTCTGGCCCTATGTGACCCTCAAGTAGCTATAATTTTCATAAAACCATAAACTTGCAAACACCTTAAATACCAAACAAAGCAATAAAGCATTAAGAATCAGATTTCAGATTGTAAATATTACAGAAATTCAAAAGAATTCCAGAACTTTTATTCTAAAGCAAATATATTGCTGGAATATAGTAATGATAATGCAATTATTCAATAAATGGGACATAATAAAATAGAATAAATTGAGTGATTATCTCTCCTATTAGTTGTGGTTCAATGGTAAAATATTTGACCACAATCATATTATTATTTTTATTTTATGTTCTCATGAGATACTCAGATAAAGACAGATTGATTAATATTAACTAAAGCTTTGGTACTCCTAGCCTGGACAGGTAGGTTATCTTACATGTGAGCCAGATAAATTTCTTTTACATCACTAGCCTAAGACTTAACTAGAGATGGCAAATGCAGAGCATAAGTACTTCTGCACCTCCTAAAATCAATATTACTACTAGATCACAGTCTTTCCTCACTAAGCCCAGAAATTGCTCCAGAATTTTTCTCATTTCAGCCTTCCTGGTCAGAAAATAGTATTGAAAACTGAACCTGCCTGTCAATCTGACCTCAGGTTCAAGCATGTTTAGCTCATATTGCAGCCTGGATACAGGGGTAAAGCCTCTAGCATTCTAATAAATTCTTGGGATACTTTCCGTCTTTATGACTCTAACAACTGCAAATCAGTAACAATCACAGGCATTTCATCATGAAAGATCTTTATTTCCAAATAGAAGTGGAAGACATGAGTATAGTCTTGGGCTAATGTGTCAATTGTGACAAAAAAAAAAAAATACACGATGTGCTCTGATAATGGGAAAGAAGTTTACTACATGACCACATATTAAAAGGCACTGTATTTAGCAGGGTTCTCCAGAGGAACAGGAAATATAGGGTTATGTGTATATAGAAAGATTAATTTTAAGGAATTGGCACCTGTGATTATGGAGGCTGGCAAGTCCAACATAGGTAAGCAGACTGATGACCCCAAGAAGAGCAGATGTTATAGTTCAAGTCCTAAGGCCACCTGCTGGCAGAACACCTTCTTGGTCAGGGGAGGTCAGTCTTTGTTCTATTAAGGTATTCAACTGATTGGATGAGGCCCACCCACCTCATGGCATGTAATCTGTTTTACTCAAACCAATAAATGTTCATCTCACCCATAAAATACCATCATAGAACATATTTAGAATGGCATTTGACTAAATATTTGGGCACCATGGCCCAGTCAAGTTGACGTATGAAATTAACCATCACAAGCATTTAAGCTTACATAGTGAAACACCTATACAGCCACAGTGGGTGATTTGGTGTTGATGTTCTTCTTTCTGGTACTTTTCATTAACCAAAGCTTTTCTATCCGTTATGCAAAAGTGACCCATATCAAAAAATGTACAAAATTTAAACTTACAATTACAACAGATTAATATTATCTGAAAGTTATAGTCTATTCTCTGTATCCAAACAAAGACTTCTTTTAGTAATTTTTTTTGTTTCATCAAAGTGATGATCTCATATAGTTTCACTGTTATATGAGAGTAAAAAAATAAAACTCCAAACAATATGAATCTCAATTTTTTGCATACTAATTTTTATAAAGTTTTTTCTTTCAAATATTAACATATAAAGGTATTTTCTAGAATAGGATACACAATATAAAAAGGATTGCTCCAAATCAATAAGACAAACAATAGGGGGGAAAAGATAGTACAAGATATAAAAAGGAAAATTTACATAAAAGAAAACCCAAACGGCTAACAAACTTACAGTGAGACAATTTATCAGTGTTCATTAATATAAATTATCTACCACAAGATACCATTTTATATGGGAAAAGCCATCAAAATTTTAAAATTCTGATAGCATTGAATGTTGAAGAGAATATGGAGTAGCAGGTACTCTTTTTTTTTTAGAATAAAACCACATTGGACAACAATATACCTATATCAAGCAAAGTGAAAGTTGCACCTACCTTCAGGCCAAGCGATTCTACTTCCAAGGTACTCTTACGCATATGCACAAAGCGATATACTGAAATATGTGTAGCAGCATATGATAGAAAACTTCAGAGCAATTCATTAAATGGTCTAGATTCACATGTCAATATATTTTTTAAAATCTCAAAAATATTACATTAAAGAAAAAGGTCATTGCAGAAGAAAGATTTTTAGCACACACAATACTTTACATTATTAATGCATGCATTATAACTAGGGAAAGAGGAAACATCTAATTTGCATCTAATTTGCCAGGAAAAAAAGAAGAAATGTGATCAGGTTGGGGTTGAAATGACTTCAACTAAAACTGGATTTTTTAAAAATTTAAATGAATAAGTTAATCAAATGTGACAAAATGCTTACATATGTTTAGTCTGAGTAGTAGTACACACATGGTATTACTCAAATATTCTCTATATTTGATCTGCCAGAGTTTAATAAAAAGCACAGAGTATCAAAGCAATGTACTGGACAAGCTTTATTGAAGGTCCGCGAGCAAGGTTCACTGGTCCCAGGGTTAGGGGCCAGAGAAATCGAACGTGCAGGGGGTGAGGGAGTTGTTTTTAAAGGCTCTTTTAGTCCCAGATGTGCTGGGTGTGGTGTTCCATTGTTCTGTTTTCGCAGTTAGGGTCTTTCCACTCCCAGAAGCTCCCTGGTGCAGTGTGAGGTCTTGATTGCACCAGCTGTCGGCCATCTTTAAGCCGCCTCATTATTAGCGACTTAATGGCGTCTGCATGTGAATATGAGGTCTCGATTGCATCAGCTGTCAGCCATCTTAGGTATTAAGCCGCCTCATTGTTAGCGACTTAATGGCGTCTGCAGGTGACCGAACAATATTTTTCTGATATTTGAGATATTCTATAATTATTTTCCAAATAATATTCAAGGTATTATAAGACTTTTCCTCAAAATTTGTGTGTTAGTTTGTTGTGTTTTCTCAAAGCAACTTTTATCTAATAGAGGTAAATACAGAAAATTTCCTCTTTGGAAATTTTGTCATAGTCAGACAGATAAGGCCATTTTCGACCTTCTTGTTAGTGGACAACAGTAATCTTCTCCTCTTCACAGCTCCCTTCCTCCTGGAACCGAGGACATTTCTTTGTGTTTGCTTTGTGTTTATTTTCAAACTTCTGCCTCTAAAGTCATTTTTTTTTTTCACCAAACCAGCCATGGTTGTACTTTTCCCCACATTCTTTCCTCAGCCTCTTCTGTATTACTTCAGGCCATGAGTGTTGGATTAATATTCAAGGCCTGAGTTTGGACTAGAGACAGGCAGCAAAAAAAATCAAATTCTCTCTTTAAAGTTTATTTTTGGACGGTAGATTCATGACTTAGTCATTCATATTCTTGGGTTTCATTTAGGTGTCTCAGTTTCTATAGTATAATATGAAAATAATACCATTTCTAACTGAATCAGTTTGCTTGAGGCGTTAAAACAAAATTTTTGAATTATTGGAAGGGCACCAAACAGGTCAGTCTTTGTCTTTTCTTTATTCCTCGACTTTTCTCAGGCCATCCCATTGATTCATGAATTTATTCAATGAACAAATTCTCATTCTGCACCTACAACATGCAAAAACTATTATGAACTCAGGAACTCAAACATACCACATTGTCGTTTTTCACCTGATATATAAGCTAATAGAAAAAAATATATAAATTCTTCAGTAGGAATAAAAGGTGTTTTTATCCACAAGGACACTTCAAACACACAGAATAGACTCTAAGACCACATGGAGTAACAGGTGAGGAAAAAAATTAAAAGTTGATAGCCAGTGTTGTCCAAAGAACTAACGGGTCAAAAGCAATGTTGTCTGACAGCAGAGGAGAGCACATTGCATTCTGCTCAATAGCAGTGGTGGTCAGACTTTCGATTTAATAAACCATAAAATTTCTCTCCCAAATTATACATAATGCCCAAGTTTTATTTTCCAAATAAAATTATTAAACTAACAAATAAATAAATTTTACCATAGTCTATTACCAAATTCAGTTAGATGAAAGTACATAATTAATGTCTTAGTCTGTTTGCGCTGCTGTAATAAAATACCGCAGACTTGGGCCTTATGAACAACAGAAGTTTATTTCTCACAGCTCTGGAGGCTGGAAGTCTGACATCAGAGTGGCCGCCGGGTCAGGTGAAGGCCCTCTTCCGGGTTACAGGCTTCTCATATCCTCTCCTGGTGGGAGCTCTGTGGGTGTCTTTTATAAGGGCACTAATTCCATTCACAAAGGCTCCACCCTCACGACCTAGTCACCTCCCCCACCTCCTAATACCATTGCCTTAGGGATTAGGATTATGAATTTTGGGGGACAAAAACTTTCAGACTACAACAATTATAGAATTAAAAGTAATATTTCAATGTATGGACTGTTCCTTCATTTTGTTATGATTTCCTATAATGTCATGGGCATGACACAGTTTCACTTATTCAATAAACATGCCTATCATGTTCCAAGAAGTACTTCATGGATTTGGATATATCTACAAACAAAATAAAGGTTCTTGGCTTCATTCTCAATTATGAAAAGAAATAGTTTATGATGATTAATATAGCCTGAAATCCGAAACCCACTTTCCAGACTAAATCACAGAATTTTATTCTAAAATTAAATTCAGGTCTTAAATTAGAATAAATAAAGCTACTCCCTGTTTGTAAAATACAAAGGGTAAACTAAAACTGAAAGAAACTCTGATATCTTATTCCAAGGTAAGTAGTAAATTTAAGGCTAAAGACAGCAAGCTACACTCAGTTGACTGAATATATAAGAGAAATTTGTTTTGATATTAAGAACTGTATTGTTTCCATTTTCTTTATAATTATGCATATTTCTGGCCAAGCAGATATAAGAATTTGATTGTTATTAATATTTCCATTGAACCTGGGATAGGTCACTTTCTGAGTACCTCCATAATAAAAATTTTTTGTTATTATTATTATTCAACTTTTGTCCATATTGGAACCTTTTTTTCTTAGTCATATCAATTTTATGAAGTTAATATTATCTGATGATCTTCATAAAGATTTCATCTTTAGAGTAATCTTGAGTCAACTTCTACTTGTCTAAAAATACTGCCATACATGCTATCTGCCAAACTACATCTATCAAAATTCCCTTAGTTTTCTTAAAATTTATTAATTTTCTATTAACTAATATGTGGTATAAGAATACATGTAGATATTAAATAATCCCTTGAGTTCTCTCCTTGTTTTTTTTTCATCAAAAAAGCTTTTCTCCATTTGTTCTTTATTCAAAGGAGATAGCACAATTCTCAATACTTTTATCTCAATCTTAAAACAGAGATCCACGCTCAAATGCCTATAGTAGCCAGAAAGGTAACAGAAATGAATGTTCATGAACTTAGCCTATAAGGTAGTAGCAAATTATGGAGGCTATGATAGAATTGAAGCACATATGCCCTTCTAAAGACATTCAAAGGTGTACCATTATTTTAAAACCCTGTTCATGACCAAGGTCTGCATTTTGCAGTGTATCTGAAACACTGCTTGTCTAGATTATAGTGACATACTTGGCATACTTGGCAAATCCCCAGTTCACAATTCTTGTTGTATAAAATGAGTACTGTTAAATAACCAATAAGGATGTATTTTATTGTTCTAGTACTATGTTCCTTACTATGATTTAATCAAAAGAACTATAAAATACGGCTTCTTTCCCTAACAAATGAGAATAGAAAGGAACAGTTATTTTGCACCTGCTACATGCAAAACATACAAATATAAAAGAAATACTATTTCTTTTAATTTTCACAACCCCACTATGAGCTATTATTTGTTCCAGTTACTCATTCATTCAACAAATATTTAAGAAGTGCAACAACATACCTAAGCACTTTGCTAAGGACTGGAATTTTAAAGATGAAGGAAACGAAAGGCAGAAAAATTAGGAATTTTGCTCAAGGGCCAGGATTCAACATTATACCTTCCTGATCCCAAAGCCCATGGTCTTTCCCCCAGAGGGAAGCACAGAAGGAAAAGTATGAGCTCTGAGTAAATCCAAAGTGATTTTGAATTCTACACTAGCACGTTATAGCTACATCTCTCTCTATCTCTGTGTTGCATTTCTTACTGTCCCTCTCAAAGTACTGCGGCAATGAAAAGGGCTTTATAACCATTCCTAGCTTTTTGATGGATAGAGAAAAACTTCCAAGCTGAATTCTTACTAAAATTATTTTCCCACTGTGAAAAAGTCATTGATTTTGAAACTTTCTGTGCAGCCATATCAAAGAACTCCTCGCATTTGAAGACTAAGGTTGTGCTATTTAATTGTTTCTAGCATATTTGGGTTGGGCTGTAACCTCAGAACTCCTCTAATATTTGCATACATATATATCATATATCACATTTGTGTGTGTGTGTGTGTGTGTGTGTGTGTGTGTGTGTGTATACACATATATAATCAACAATGAGCTGGACATTGTCCAACATGAATAAACAATTTTGGTTTTGAGGTTATTGTTTTATGATTAACATAATGATCCGGCTATTTTTATTAGAACCATTTACATATTTTGGAGTACACTAACCATTAGCCATCAACAAAACTGGTTCATTTAGACCTTATACTGGTAGATGTTAACTAAAGACCAAATATTCTTTAAGCACAGAGGCTAAAGCTCTTCTGTTTATTTACTTATTTTTTAATCCATCGCAGCACAGGGAAAGGATTTGATGAATGAGCGAGTGGAGATGTAGATAAAGAGGCTAGTCCTTCTCCAGATGGTCTCTAAATTTGAACAAGTCATTTTTTAAAGAAAGCCCATATCTCAGAGATTCATTTTCTCTCCTGTTTGACAAATTTCAAATGTTTCAGGACATGATACAGTGCCCTGGCATTCAATCACACTTTGATGGATGGAGAGAAGTGGGTATATTTTTGGAACAGAAGCACTTGTAATTGAATGTTGTGTTACTGTTAGTAAAGTTCCATGACCTAGGCATTAAAGAAAATAAATAAAAATATTAACATCAAAGTGTCATTTTTAGAAAGTTATTGAAGAACTTTTTCTAGGAGAAAGGAAAACACATTGCAATTTTATCCACTAGAAGAATTTGGTGGTACTTACACTTCAGTTTTTATCAGTTATTACTTTGTTGATCATACTTATATTTCTTAATGTAGCATCCAGTTTATATCCTCCAGGGCACATTTCATCTGGTTTATATTGAGCTAATTGGCGATTTTCCTCTGTGTTGACCTTATTTCTCATCTTCAGCCATTATCTGCAAATACCCCTGTTTGAACTCTAAGCTGTTTGGATAATGACCTGAATTTGTCTATTAGCTTTTCACAGAGAGAAGAACTGACATTGCCCTAGAGGAAGCATAACTGCCCTCTGCCTATTGTCATTCCTGTAGGCATCATATAAAGCACTTCATTCATTTTTTGTTCTTGCTTTGCCTCTCCAGAATAAACCCATAAAGCTGATTTGTCCTGAGCTGATTAAGTATCAACAAAGCCAGAAATTTTCACATCTTCTACTTCATTTAGCTTTAGCCCTATACGAGGCTTTGAGTCTTTTTCTATATGTGTACTGCAGCTATAACGATAGCTTCTTCCAAATTACTGAACAATTTCCCAAGATAACTAACATTATTGAGTGTTTATCAAGAGTTAATCATTACTCTTGGATTACTTTATTTAATCCTTACAACAACCCAAAGAAATAGGTATTAAAATATGAGGCTTGCAGGGTAACTATTTCAAGCCATCATGCCCTTACACAATTCCTTGTTTTTCAGCCATTACTGTCCTCACTCCCTCCACAGCCCTGGCAAGCTTCTAGTTAACCTTGAAAACCTATCTCAGATGCTTTGTCTGTGAACTCTTACTGAATCCCCTCCAAAGAGTCCATCATTACTTTTCTGTGTTAAAAATATACTACTAACTACAAAACTGTAGTACTATTATCTCACACTTCACAACATTTTTTTTCACATCTGCTTCCTTTATCAAATTATAATGACTTTGAGAGCCAGGACTTGAATCATTTACCTTTAAGTCCTCATCTTGGACATCCAAGAATTGGCCGATCTCAAGGTTACTTTCTATCCACTGCTCTGCTTCTTGATTACAAATCATGATTCTGTTTCTTTGTATTATATCTAGTAATTTTTTGATTGAATATTGGACATTGTTGCTAATACATTGTAGAAACTCAATTCGGTCATCTTCTGAGAGTATTTATTCTTATGTTAGCAGATTGTTCAATTACTGGACGGTGGTCACTGTATACTGGAGTAACTAGGTTTTATGCTTTGTTATCAGGATCCGTGAAAAGCCTAATGTGTTTCTTAAGCACTTTCATCCAAACTCTATCTCCTCTGAAGGTCTTATTGGATTTCAGGCTTTGTTAAAGAGGAGTATAATGTAAGCTTTACTTTATGTTGTGGCTCATACTCCTAAAGTATGGTTTTTCTAATGTCTCAACTAAGTGTGAGGGTGTTATCAAGGTACTAAGATGATCTCTTCACTATGGCAGGGCCAGAATTCCAATGTTCGCTTGTTCACTGGCACTGCTCTTCCCATCACTGCTCATTCTAGTGTCCCTGTTCTACTCTCTAGTGAGTGTAGATACGAATAGCCCAGTCTTCAGCCACATAGTCAAGAGGTTGCCACACAGAAACTTCTGATGTCCCCACTCTGCATAGTTCACTGTCTCTGATACTTTATCCTGCAGACTACAGGCATTTCAGCTGACTCAGACTTTGATCTTGGTTTCCTTAGCTCAATGAGGCCACCATGCTGTTTTCAGATGCCAGTTCTCTGTACCATTATCGAGAAATTGTCCCCAGACAGATTGCCGGGCAATCATGAGATTCATCTCTGGTTTCCCTTGTTCCCTGGATTGCAGCATTGTGCCAGCTGTCGTCTAATGCCTGGAAATAGTTGCCTCATATATTCTGAAGAGACTCAATTCTTTCATTTTCTGAAGAGTATTTTATAGTTGATTATGGCATGAGAAGTAGTCTGGTATCAGATATAATAGCATAGCTAGATGCAGAAATCTCTTATTATTTTTATATTCCTAGTATTTATAAGTATCTAGCAAATAGCAAGTCTCCAATAATCAATAAATATGTATTTGACAAAGAATTGAAAGAATGATGCTATTCAATGAGATATACTAGTCTAGCTGAGTAATACTTTTATTATCCTATAAAATCACCAAATAGATTTTATTCTGACATTTAGTAAAATTAATTTACAAAAATTAATGGGGGGTGAGGAGAGAATTTTCTCTACTAGTTTTCAGTTGCTTTCATTTATTTATAACACAATTTTCTAGTCTTTTAATGGGAAACAAATACTTAGGCAAGTTAAAGTAAAATCTAGTTTAACAGGAATGCCTCAGAGAATGGAATTTTCAGTTACTGTAATTCAGCCACCCAGTGAGGGTAAACAGAAAATCTTCCTATTTTGTTATTGATTGAAAATGCTTATGGAATGAAGGAATTCACTTTTCTTTAGAAGATAGAGCCTTTTAACAAACAGCAGATTTTAGATGGATTGTTCTTTCATCACTACCTTTGAATATCAACCTACCCTGTCCAGTCAAGGCGGACTCTAACACTGGAAACATGCTAATGGAAGGAACTTTCCAGGCACCAAATGTTAATTGGTAATCATACATAACGTGGAAGCCTTAAGTAAATGAAAATATGAATAAACTAAGCCCAAGTTGAAGTGTGATTCCAGAGACAAATGTATATCTTCTCACAATATCTCTGATAAGCAAGACACAGTCTTCAATCTCAGATTTTGTAGACCAAATAGAGGCAACACACACTCTCTTTCCCTGTTTTCTGCCACAGGATTGATCGATCGGAGGACAAGCAATACCGCGGCCCTCCAGGATCCCTGAAGTCTCTAATGAAGCAAAGTGGCAACGGAAGGAATTGCAGGCCAGCTCCTGTGGGGGAGCATCCTCACATGCTGAACTTTGTTTTATTTCAGTTCCATCTCGTAAAAACAAATAACCAACCTGTCAGTTTGCTGACTGAGGTACTAAATTTGTTTCCTTTTTTAAAAAGTTATTTGGGGATTTATGTGACTTCTTGAATCTGTAAATGGTGTCTTCCATCACTTCTGAAAAATCTTCAGTCATTATTCTTTTCACATATGGCCTCCATCACATTTTCCCTCCATATTCTATTCTCCATGAGTCTTTATCTCTCTTTTATATTTTCCATCTGTATATAGTTCCTTGATATAGTCTGGATAATTTCTCTTGATCTATCATCTAGCTTATTAATTCTCTCTTTAGCTACTTTAAACCACTTTCAAACACCTCCACTGGGTATTTGTATTTAGTGCACTGTTATTCAAAGTGTAGTCTTCAGAGCTGTAGTGCTGATATCACATAAGAGCTTTTTAGAAATGAAAATTCCTGAGCCCAGCCTCAGACCAACCAAGTCAGAATCTGTGAGAGTGGGGTCTAGGAATCTGTTTTCACAAGTTATCCAGCTAGTTTTCATGCACCCTGAAGTACAAGAAGCACTAATTCATAGTATTACATTTTTCAATTTTATAAATTCTATTTATTCTTCATATGTGCTTTTCTCAGTTCCCTTTATCTTTTAGGTGGGACAGGATGACCAGAGTGAGCTGGAGTTGGATACTTCCCTTCTCCCAGGTCCATTAGGCTGTAATAAAACCCCAGCAGCTTAGGCTATCATTAAATAATTTTTCCTAAGGGTAGACTTTGTTGAGAAGAATAGAATGCTCTGACACAACTCAAAATGGCTCATTTTTGCATCACCCTGCCAGAAACACAAGGGTATTTTTTCCAATGTTCATTGTGAGAACCAGATCAAGCTCCTAGAGGTAAAACTCACAAAAGTATGGGGCTCCCCTTATGATTGCATCCCCCTAGAGTTTTTAACTCTCAGAATTGTCCCCGTTGAGTCTCCAGCAATTCATCAATTACATTTTAGTTTTCCCTATCCTGGTCTTGTTCCTATATAGGTTGAAACTTGTGAGTTTCTGCATCGAATAGTTGTGATTCTCTGTATCTGCCTGTTGGTATCCCTCCAATGGGGGGGGGGGGGCAGCTGCTTGCCTTGTGACCTCACTTCTCTTATGGATTTAAGAAGAGTTATTGATTTTTTAGTATGTGTAGCTTTTACGTGTTGTTAGGACATATTGACAACTTCCAAGCTTACTACATTCCAAACTGAAAATCTTTGGGGATCTGGGGATTATTGACAGAGTCTACATTTGTGTTGACTTGAATGCTCTTCATATCTTTTTTTAGTTTATAAATATCTTTGCAAAGGAGAAACATTCTGTTAGTCCATTTATTAAAGCTTTCAGTTGGATTCACAACACTTTTTTCAAAATTTTGTTAAACTTAAATCATCTTTGGAATATAAGAGTATTTCTTTTATCTCTACTAGTCCACTTGCCTGGTGAATTTTCTACATTGAAAATGTAGAAACTCAAGATAGTTTCTCCCATTATGATATCAGAGTTATTTTCTGGCTCCTCTTTCAACTTTTTCATTTGTTCTCCAATAATCTCAGGACACTGTCTTTGCTCTTATCTCTGAGGTTAGACAGACTTCTTGTTTCTCTAACCTTGTCCCTTTGGGTTTTCTTCAGAGATTTTTTTTCTTTACTATATAAATAATATCTCATATTCTCTGGTTTCTTGAATTTTTACATGTAATTTTGATTATCTGTTTGTCATCTCTTATATAAGAAAAGAAAAAATTAATGTAAGAATCTAGGAAAGATTTCCTATTGGCCTAATCCATCATTAGCTATTAGATTCAAACAAGGGAGACTGATTTCCCTTTACTTACAGACTCACAATTTGGTGAACTCAATTCAACCCAGAGTATTACTCATTTAGAAGTTACGCCATTTAAAAATCTAGTGAAAATATAGTCATAAAATTGAATGATTTATCATCAGTTGCCATCTGGATTCTTCTCATGAGAAAACTGAAGCTTTCATCATAGAACGATTTGCTATCAATTGGCTATTCTTAAATTTCAGAACTAAATATACAAAAAGGAAGTATCCATTGTGTTTCTAATAGCCGGTTTTTGTTCTTTACTTATTTTAGTTTTCTTGTTCTATAATCTTATGTTAGGATTTTCTCAGTATTATGAGTTGGCACCTTTTAAATAATTTGGTACCTACTGATGTTTGCTGATTTTTTTCGATTTTTAATTTTCATTGATATACTGATGACATCAAATATAAATTAGCTTCTCCACTTTTACAAAGGTATATTCTATCACAGCTTTCTGTTCTCCAGTGCTATGAAATGTTAAAATTCTCCGTCACTGAGCGTATTTTATTCCAGACCTTTAAATTCTAGGTAAATTTCCTTCTTCTATAAGTACAATTTTAGATATAAATCATAAATGTTTACTCAAACTGGATGAATATCCAGTTCTTCAAGTATTTTAAATATTTAGCAAATTGATAGCAAAGGTTTTATCCTTTATTTATGATCTAATTTTTAAAATCATGTCCCCTGGAAGTTTCTAGTTGAAGTAAATGTGGTGCTTAGATACGCAGTCTGAATTATACTCATGGTAGTGGTAACTCTTTTTGAGCACTTACCATGTGATATCAACCCCACATGAAATTAATACTTTCTTTAAGAAAACTGTTTTACAGATAAGGAGGCTAAGCTCTCAGAGATTAATTATTTGCTCAAATTCAGGTAGTTTGTGGAAGATTTATGATCTGAACTTGGATTTTTGCAACTGAAAAGCCTATGTTCTTTCTACTGCATTACCTCTCCATGAAACAGGTAAGCCATCTCTTCAGTGATCATAATGTCTGATTAATATTCAACTCTCTACCTCATTTTTCCTGTATAGATTATTAACATGTGGCAGGACTAATGAACTTGGCACTGTAAATTCATATATTTAATCTCTAAGTGACTGATACAGATCACTGGATGGTTATTAACGCCATGCCATTAAATTACATTGTAAAGATGGCTGAGATGAATGAATCATCTCCTAGGTGGGGGCATAGGGCATGGTGTTTCCCGCCATCCATGGTAATGAAACCCAGCTTTGGTCACAGGCTTGAATTGAGATTCTGCTCTACTACTTATTAGATGTGTGATGTCGCACAAAGCACTTCACCTCTCTGAGCCTCTTTTATCATATCTGTTAAATAGAAGTATAGGGATAGTGACTTCATAGTGTTGTCAAGAAGATTAAATGAGATAATGTGTGTAAAGGGGTATATAGCCTAAAGAATACTCTATAATTTTAAGCTATAATTATTACTTTATTAGAGCGGTATTCACCAATAAAAATTCTTATGATATTGAGACTCCTTGGGAAAGAGAAATGTGTTGCATGTTACTGTTCTATTATTTAAATCTTTTCACACTTGGACTCCTACATTGCTTTACAGTCTGGATCATGCTTAACTTTCTGTTTGCAACTTAACATCCTGCAAATGATTTATCACTTGCTTTACCATCTGTGCCTTCTACAAAATCTAGGTTACATTAGGATTTTTGTGTATTTAGTGTCCTATGAAGATTTGACTAAGTATTTTTGGGATCTTGTAATGCAAGTCTAAATCTTCATTCTTCTTTCTATAATATTCTTCAATATCTTGGTATGCTTGAAAACAAGTTTACGGATTACTCAATAATAATTAATAAGGTTTTGACTAGGACACACACTAAATACAGTCAAGTCCCAGAGGGCAACACATACAGCATGTTGCAAGTCTGTCACAGTATGTAGGATTGATGTATATAAATACTAGGTCATAATCAGTCTTCATTTGAAGAAATCACATATATATAAAACAAAGTAGTCAGCAGTTCACATTATTTCTGCCATCAGCAATATTGTTTGAAGCTATTCTACTCTACTGTGTTATTAGGATAATCGATTATGGTATTTAGCAAGAGAAACACTTCATATAGGAACTTCAAAATAAGATGGAAATAAAATCAGGTATTGCTTTTTAAAAATGAAGTCTTTTTTCTCTTATTCCAAATAAAATACACAATGAACTGTAATTAAGAGGGCAATCTGATGGCCCATTGACAAATTTTAGTGAGTCCATTTTCCATGGAAAGTTACATAGCCTAAATACAGAAAACTCTGTGTGTTTTAATTAGTGAGATTTGATAGTATTCATTATAATGAATTATTTCAGCTGTAATGTTAAAACAAAGATGTAGCACACAAAGCAAAATTGAACAAAGGTCCAAATGGGATATTATTAAAATGTCAAAGTGAGCAAGCAGATGGGGTTTGTATGGCTCAGTGGATTAGTCACCAGGCCCCATTACCTTGGGGATTCTAGTGAAATCCAGTCTCAATAGAATGATCAGAAAGTAAAAATAAGGGATATATGCAGAAGCAAATAAATCATTTCACTTACATTTTCTAAAACCCAGAGGTTTTGATTTTTTTCTTTCTTTTTTTAATCACAAGACTACATGAAAATTACAATAGCGTTACATTTGTTTTGATCAGAGACTTTTTTCCTCCAAGGTTGTATAAAAGGAAATATACAGAGAGATTGGAAACTGCACGGATTTGTCATGCTCTTCACATAACCGAGCATGTGCAATGCAGGGGCTGGATGAAAGTGTTCACTCCTTCTAATGGAGCTTTGGCACAATGCACGAGCATGTGGGGAGGCACCGCTCAAAAGCACTAACAATTCCGTAAAGAAGAAGTTAAAAATTTTTAATGTCTTTCATCCTGGTCAGCTCCCTAAAGCAATTACTAGTACCTACTTTTTCAGACTCAAGAAATGTAGCCATTTACATTTCCTCCAAATTTTGACAAATCATTTAGAATTTTATTATGGCTCTACAGTTTAGCACATCAAACCTTGTGATCTGTACTGTTTAGAGGTAGAACACGAACATACATTTTGCAGGAAAAATTAGAATTGGTACAAAGTTCTTTCTTCAGATCAAATGGAAGTGTTGCTCAGATATTTCATGATAAAAGAAAATAATTTCATGTTACACACTAGAGTTTGTGGAGTGTGATTTCTGGATGACTTTTTGGTAAAGAGCTCAGAGCTGTTTGGGTGGCACTCTACTACATAAGATAAACACTTGATGAATGCAGATTCCCCCACACAAGTAGCTCTTGAGACCGCAGCTGCCGTGTAATCATAGACCCATTATTACTCTAGAGGTGGAAGTCAAAGCAGAGTAAGATGACACAACACAATCTACTCAGAGCACTATGTTGATTCTTTTTTATTCTTTTTCTTTTTTTCTTTTTTTTTTTTTTTTGGTAGTATAGAGAAGCACGGGTTTCTACTAAAATTTAGGCTGCTCTTTAATAATTCTTTGGAACCATTAGTGCTAAATACACATGTGTGTATACAGGATTTTCCAGAGAATCAGAACCAATAGGATGTCATAGATATTACTTTAAGTATATATGACAATACATTGTAAGAAAGGACTAAATTGAAAATAGAATAAGAGTCTCTTATTGCTACACTGTGCCAATTATATTACTACATTGTTTCCTCACTGCAAGACCCAAGAATCTACAAGCGTCCAGAGCCCAAGGGACTTGAACATGCCTGGTGAAAATTGGAAATCAATAGGAGTCTATAATCACAAGCAAACAGCATCATTTCCATTGAGGTAAAAGATGACGGGCATCACAGAGCTTGCGCAGAGCTGTCACACGCGTGGCCACATGACATCCTTTATGTTCAGCCTGCCTTGGGTGTTCCTAGCAATGAACACACCTGATTTTTGTTTTGTCTTTTTTGTTTAATATGGCTCTTGTTTATAAAAGAAAAGATAATTATCCCTTAATTTCAGGCAACAAAAGAATGGCAAACCTTTGTACTGAACTCATGCGAATCAGATAATGAATATTTTTCTGAATTTACCAAGAATGGGAGAATTTGGTAGCTTTGCTGATCTATACTCCTGGTATCAAGTGTCCAAATGTTTCCAAGCTTTCTGTCAACTTACTACACATTCATCTCAATTCTGGCTTGAGGTAAAGTCTATTTCCAAAGCTAAGAGGTGATTCAGTCTCCAGAGTCATTTGTTTCCGCCCCTTGTTTAAGCAAAGTCTATCAATTCCACATGAAAATGAATGAACATTAGCATCCACTAGGGGCCAAGCTAAACCAAACATTTAATTTCACTGTAATTTTTTTCCCAGTTCAAAGTACAAAAGTCTTTTTGTTGTTGTTCTTGATTTTTCACCTGTGACATGATGTGTCCAGTTCAAAGCTGTCCTTGATCTCTCTAGCTGAGGCGGAAAGGCGCAGTCCCATGACGTGAACGTGCGGCCCCTCCCAGAGACAGAACTGCATCTCCCCGTAGAAAGGCAGGCAGTGCGCTGTGTGACAGCCTCCTGGAAACAGATGCAGGCAGAGATGTCGCTCTTCAGATAACAAGGCCTTCAAAAGGTTTTTAAAATGTAAACCAAAATTAGCTTCACAATATTTATGACTATCTTGTCCACTTTTTTAAGGAAAGGAGGATGTACTGAGTTTGATGGATGTCTAGGTCATTTCTCAAAAGACGATGCCTAGCCAAACGTCAATTTATTTCTAACATTTGTACAAATATAAAATGTACTAGCATGACACTTTCTCAGTGGAAAGTGAGCAGAGATTTCAAGAGTTGCCCATGTGGGTGACAAATACCTGGATTTGAGAGCATTTTTGAGGTTGAGGTGAATCTATTTTGAAGGTTCTATAAATCAGCATTAATAATTTTTTAGAGCAAATCAGAATTAACTTATCAAATGAGATATAGGTTCCTAGTTATTAATGTTCTACAGTCCACACAATTCAGATTTAAGAGAAAATGGCTTTTCTTACAAATTGGCTTTTTCTGCACTGCTTATGTTCAAGTAATTTAGATGTTAAAAGGGAATACTGACTCAAAATAGAGATAAAACAAAAAAGAATACGGATACAATGTCTTACACAGACAACATAGTAAATAAGTATTTGGATTTTTTTGAAAGGCATACAGAATTTTCCAGAGTTTAATAAATATCCCGTCTTCCAGCATCTTGGACTTAAAAAACGCAACATGATTTATTCTTTAGTGAAAGCTACCTTTTCCTGCTATGAATTCATATTTATTTTCTCAAGTGTGCAAATTCCACAGGCACAGGCTAGCACTGGGCATAAGCAAAATGGACACTAACTTGTGGAGTCCCATTTGGTAAGAATTCAAGAACTTTTCTCGCAAGGCTTTCCGAACCAACTTGAGTTTCCCCTTTGGACTCTCACAGGAATTCTTGTCTCATTCCAACAGAGCTATCTTTCTCAACACAGCTCTGATCCTGTTTGTCTTCCACTCACCAGTGGTTCCTGCACCACAAGGAGTGGACAGGGGCAGTCTGGACATTGCAAGCATTTTTAGACTGTCCCTGATAGCCTTCATCATATTTGCCTAAATTTCTTTCTCCTCTATCTTAGCAGCATCACAGTAAACAAGCATCTAACACTTGGATCAATCCGAGTTGTTCACCACTCTCCACCACTTATCAAATTCCTGTGCTATAAATCAGGTCCCTCCCAGGGCTGACATACAGTAGAATCACAATAAAATATATGATTGATGAATGAAGGGGTCACGTGGACTGAGATGACAGCAGTCTTCACGGTAGCCTCTTCAAACTGATGCCCAGAGGGCATTGCCCTGGAACTTGGAATCTTGGAAGATCCCTTTCTTTCTGGTCCCTGAGAACATCTCCTAAGAAAGTTGACAAAATATACTCATTTTACAACTATGAAATTTATAATTAAAAAAAAGTGTAGATTTCTTCTCTTTTTCAGGGAAAATGGGTGCTTTTTATTATATGAAGCAACATCTAATTTATCTTGATATGCTATTAGCTAAACTCCCATGTTTATTAGATATATTCTCAAATACCTTGATTTGGGATTTTGAGTATGTTTGTTAAAGCAGTTTCTGGAGTCTCTTTTTGCCTAGGGAAAAGGCAAAATATCAAGGTTTGGTTGATTATGTAATATTTAACATTTAAAAATATATCTTATTTCTGCTCTTTATTGAATACAAACGTTCATATACATACACAACCTTAAAAAATAGTTCTGAGAGATTAAATTTCTTTGACAAGGACATTAGTTAATATTTTGGCCTATTAAAGTTTCCTTAGTATTTGGATTCCCTGTGCTAATTGTTCAACTTGCATATTAATATCCATACATATTGTTTATTCAGTACCTAACGAATTCCAAAAGTGCTATACTACATTAAAGATAAACTTGTTATTTGGTGACTGTGTTTCTTCATAAAGTTCTGTGTTTGGCATCTTCACACTTTACAAAATATATGTGTATATTAGAAATGTCATTATTCTCAGTGTATTTTTAGTTTTTTTATAGTGTACATAGACTGCATCTTTGTTTTACGGTAATAAGTAATTAAAAATGGACTTCAAAAAATTTTAATAATAAAATAGAGTGTCCTAATGGAAAAGCAAGTGTATAGGGCAAAAGGCTGTCTCACATTTCAGTTCATTAGTCTTTGACAGAGCCCAACCAAGGGTAAGTTCACCAAGGATGCCCAATAGTTGTGAACATCTCTACAAGATCAAGGAAGCAAACCCAAATGGAAATGTTGGATTAAATTAAAAATTTTTTTAACATTGCAAAAGATATTTATTTTATAGGCACCACTGCCAAATGAGGAATCATTTTAAAATATATCAAATGGAAAATTTTAACTTCATTTTACTTGATATTTATAACTAATGGGATTTTTGTGAACTTGCTTATAAAAATCTACTTTCAAATCGAGAAAGCAAAGGTTTACCATATGAGATACGAACTCTCTATCCACAACTTTCCTGTAATACAAATTCTTTCAACAAGCAGCAATATTTGCAAACATGCTTTAAAACTCTATAAACTTGCACAATAGTTTGCTTTCCACTAGAACTTTTATGTTTTTCTTAGGAAGGTAAACCATGAAAACCCATGCATGTATAGCCCAACTCTGGACACTGCTGGTTTGCTTATGAGTATTAAATTTTTGACCAAAGAGTTTGGTAATTTTCAGTTTAAATCTTGACCTAAATAATATATTAATAATCACTCATATAAAAGATTTCAGCAAGGTGACATAAAAATATATATTGGCAGTTGTGTTTATATTTTAGGCAGAAAAAATGTTGACTTTTTTTATATGAATGTAATTTAAACCAATTATTCTGTGAAAGTATGCTTAATTTAAAAAATTTTTAATTTAAACACTATGTAAAAAGTAACCAAAATAAGGTAATCAGATTTTGCTATTTATAAAATACTGTTCGTCTATCTTGCCTTCCAAGATATAAGGGTCGTTTTCTTCAGTTAATATAGAGCTATGACACCAGAGTTGTAGATTTCAGGAATTTTGACTATAAACACGATGGCTGCATGTATTTGATATACAAAAACAAGCAGCTATAACGGCATTGTTCTTTTTTATACATACTGCAGAATGAAAATGAGATGGTGGTCACTGCTCAGTGCCAGCTGTACACCCTAGAGCTGCCGGCGACCAGTGTCTTGTGTTGAGTGCTTGGATTGCCATCTGATTACCACCCTTTTGTGCCTCAGCTCACTGATACTCTTCTCCTGGTCGTCAGCCCCTTGCTACCCTTTCAGGCGATCTAACCTGCTCTGCATCGCAAGTCTGTGCCTCTGCCTCTGCCTCAGCTCCCAGGCCTTCACCCAGCCCATGAGAGAACGGGGCTGCAAGGGCCTCTCACTACCTCCTCTCTCCTAGACCCTCTCCCTTCTCAGCCCATTCCTACTTTGCAAAATTTGATTGCATTTTTTGGTTACTTTTTACATAGTGTTTAAATTTTTTTTTAATTAAATTAAGCATACTTTCACAGAATAATTTGTTTACATTTTATGCATATAAAAGAAGTTAACATTTTTTTCTGCCTAAAACACAAATACCGCCCCTCAGGGCTCTCTGTAGGGTCCCCCGGGTAGTCCCTGGAACTCGGTCTTGCCCTGATCCCCACCCTTGTCCTGTTGTATCTGTACTTGTACCCTTGCTTCAACTGCCACTGACCTTGCAGGGCCCACTGTGGTAGCTCTGGCCCTGCTCGCCCAGCCTACCCTCACCCCCTTGCAGCCCCTCACAGTGCCCCTCACCCTCTCAGTGCTGAAGTTGTCTTCAGGCCCTCTTCCCTGCCCGTGTTCCCTGTTTCCACCCAGAGGGGTGGCAGGAGCTTGAATCTGTCCATTCCATGTTGTGCCCTCTTGGGCCCCCCACTGCACTGGGGCAGGGCTCAGTTTTGCAGAGAGAGCTTCCTACTGTAGGGTATGCAGGGGCCCAGTCTAAGTTCCTATCCCACTGTATAAACTGTACAAACTATTAAAGAAATGCACTGGGCAGGACTGCCAAAGACAGTTTGTTCTGACTCATATCAAAGCAATGCAGGGAAGGGCTGGAAACGTTGCTCTGAAAGACCTTTTGATTTCAGCCTTTCAAAATAAATCACTTGAAACTATTTTGCAGGTATGCAAAGGTCTAGCTCTTCAGCTGCAAATGTTTCCTTTTACTCCCCTCTTTCTGTTTTTTTTTTTTCCTTCTGTTCCTCTTTTGAGCAAATGTGTACTCAAAAGCTCTCCATCATATACTTGGAATTGAGTTATGCAGCTGGTACCTGTTAAAGGCTTACAGGAAAAGCCCAGAATGATGGCGCATAGAAAAAGGCTTTTCAGTCTTTTTAGGCCCGATAGGGCCGGCTACAAAACCTTTTCTTCCCTGCACTATCGACATTCTTGCAACTGCTAGGCCAGCTGAGACAAGGACCCTTTCCAGAACTTGTGCTAGAAAGTCAGAAGCAGATCACAGCGTTGATTTTCCTCCTCTCCACGCGCTCAGACACTACTCCATTCCAACCCCCAACCCCCACCTGGGAAACTCACCCATATGCTCTCTTTCGAGAGAGAGCAACAAATGATCAAATAATTCACAAGACAAGCTACAGCTTGCAACAAGGTATAATTAAAAGGTGTCACATATTTACCAACTGGCTCACCTGTAGCTCAGCATATGGGACTAGAAAACTCCTTCACTCTGCTCAGAGAATCCAGCCGCCTGCTGAGAAGCCTGTGCCAGCCTGACAGCGTCTGGGTTAATTACTTCAAACTTAAAATAATTAACAAGTTCCTCCTTTTCCAACAGGAAAGCACTTAATGCTGTTCAATAAAATAATTCATAGCCTATAGAACTTGCTGCAGCTAGGAGTTGTGTTTATGCTTTTCATCCTGTAACTCTGGATAGCCGCTGCACATTTGAAATGATGTTTTCTTGCTGGGCCTCCCACAGGAATGTGAGTTCAGATCATTATATTTTCCCTAGCAAACCCAGTCTTCCACCAGGGAGAGCTTCATTTTCCCTCCTCTTTCCCCTACTAATCCTTCCGAGTCGAGATTCACTGTAAATGGTCTGAGGAGACTTTTGGCCTCGAAACCTAAATATTTGTTTAAAATAAATGTAGGAAGAGGGTGTGGGGAAATGGTTGAATGAAAGAAAAAAGTTATGCTGAGGAAAGGAAGCGGGAAGAAAGGAATCATAGAAATGAAACAGCAATGAAAGATGGGTAAATGATCTAAATTTCGCTTTCCTCTAGTGAGCCTTCCGTTAGGCAAGCTTAAAGCTGCCTGTAGGAAGTAATATGGAGACACGAGGCAGCAAATCTAATTTTTAAAATTATTTCAACAGGTTTTTAGGCCGTAAGTGAAATTTCTTTCAAGGAGAGACATTCTATTTGACAATGCATAATGGTGAGCAACAGAGGAAGCTGTGGTTTCTCAGAGGTTCTATTTTTTATATCTGCCCTAAAAGAAAGTCTTTCTCCATCTTAAGTGAGTCATTTTTAATAGAAAAGTTATTGTTGGGAGTTTTATTCAGCTTTAAAAATGGGGGGAGGGGAGGAATAAAAAGTGACAAGCAGAGCTTGTGCCAGGGACCCTCTCGGCTTCAGTGCGCTTTCAATGCACTGTTCTCCAACTTTGAACTTTAGTGTGTGCGTGCAAATCCCCCTCGGCCTGGGAGCGCACTCAGAGCTGGGTCTCATGCCCGGAGCTTCTCATTTACGGCGGCAACGGGACTTGGAATCCGTATATTTCGTAATGACTCAGGCGTTTCCGCGTGGTCACTGGCCCACACCTTGACAAACGCAGGGGTGGGATCCCGGAGATGGCCTGGCACCCTTCAGTGCTGCCACTCAAGGGTAGCAAATGAGCTTCACCAACAGTTAGGATGACCAAGTGTTCTTCAGCCAGAAGGCAAAAGTTGTCTGTGCCTTTCCAAGTGTCAGCAGTGAGGCAGAGGCGGGGACATTGAAAACCCTTGCTTGATTTGTTTCAAAATCCTGCTAACTCCTTAGGGGAAAATATTTATAAATAATCGGGGAAACCTCTCCCTTCGTATTCCGAACCATCTGTGTTTTAGAAGTTGTGGTGTGATGTCATCATGGGTCCACAGATCTTCCCCAGGAAAGGGGACTTTGCTCCCCTTCCTTTGCTGGGAGCATTGCCCAGTCGTCTTTATGGGGCCTAGACTGCGGACTGTGACAGAAACCCCTTTGTACCCACTCCCTTCGCCACGTGGGCTCCGCCAGCAACGGGCCTGCAGGGTGTCCGTATGGATGGGGAGTCCCACTTCGGGAAAGAGGGACGCGAGCACTGAGGGCGGTGTGGGAACCTGGCGTGGCATCGTTTCAGAGGGCGACGAACGGGGAGCGAAACCCGTTGGTCTCAGTTTCTTGACTCTCTTTCATTACAATCATAATATAAAAGCACATATTTTCGACCCAAAGTGGAGAAAAGTCTCTACTTTTGACAAATCTCTGCATTAATAATAATAATGACGAGTATCCATCCAACTCTCCAGATGAGCAGAAGCTACTCCTTGCTAGAAAGTCTATGGTTTAAACACCAAGACTTTAACAACGAACAGCTCAAGGGTGAAGTCCAACTCTGCCCTTCACCATCTGCATGATTTGGAACCTGTCATCTGCTTCTCTGAAGATGTTTCTTTATCAATGAATTGGAGATAATAATTGGACCTAGTTTAGAGTGTTCTTATGAGGATTAAATGATAAAAGTTGGTAGAGTGGACGTACAGGGTAAAGAAATAAAAACTGCTAGTTATTCTCCTCTATGAACCCATGAGACAGGGACTATCCCTTTGCAGCTGATCAATGGACTCCCGGTATAGACCCTGGCATATGACTCATGTTCCATAAATGCTTTTGGAATGAAGGGAAGAAGGAAGAAGAAGAGTCAAGAGGAAAGAAGGAAGGAAGGACAGACTTGGGAAGATAAAAGAACTCTAGTTCCAAGGCAAAGAATGAGGCGTGTTCAGAAACCATATGTTGGCTTAGACTATGTTATAATAATAAATAATATATATAACATTTCTTGCTCACAAAAATTCCCTGGCAGGTCCAGTGAGTCAGTGACCCATTCAGATGCCATCTGGCAGTACTGGCCTCTCAGTATGTGTCTTCTAGTAAAACTGTGGCAGGAGAAGAGAGCTGGAGAGCTTCAGCCTCTGAGTGACATGCATCACTTCTCTTCAGGTTCACACGAGCCACCCAGATGCAGGGGCAGTGTGGAAGGGAACGTGCCACCCACCAAGGGAGGAGGGGAGACCCAAGCGTGGGGGAGCACTAGTGACGTCTACCACACCATGTGTCCTGGCACCAAAGTCGAAGGAAAGGCAACTGGTAAAGCATATATAGGAAAACATATCTTGAAAATAATTAATAAAAATGTTAAACAATCTTGGTTTTGCAGACTTTTTTTCATAATCTCATACAATTTTCCCTTGGTATCTGGTACGTGCAGGTATATAAGAGAAAACTCAAGAAGTACAGTACAGTGTGAATTGAGTCAAACTCTTAGTTTCTCTCTAACTCTCAACCTCTTTTTCTCCCCCACCCTCTTGCTCACTCACCCTCTCTCACACGCACAATACACACTACCATACCCACACCTTCTCTTACCCTGGGTTAGATAAGAATCCATGTTAACCTAGAAGGAGAAGGAGTTACAAATGTTTGTTCGTGTCTAACATTGACTAAAAGGCAATAGCTTATTAGAGATGGATATCTGCTCTGAAAAAAAAAAAAGCCTTTATTCTTATTCCACTGCATAAACACAACGCAGTCACTTTCACCATGAACTAACAACTGACTTGGACCAGACTGGTACATAAAAAACAAGAAAATTATGGCAGTTATTTCTTCAGGTGACCTAAATTCAGTAAAGATAGCTGCACAATTAATTCACTAAAATGTACTAGATGTGGCTAGATTAATCCAGAGGCAATCCGCTCACGATCCATCTCAAAGTCCGTTAATTTAGTTTGCAGGATTATTGGACTAGAACTAGTCTCTAGTTTTGGTTATAAATTTCTGAGCAGACTACCAGAACTTTCAATGCCTTAGAATTAACATACTATAATTTAACTCTGTACAAAGTATTTTAGTTAGCTTCACGGTGGTGAATAAACTTCCAAAAGCTCAGTGATTTAAACAAACATGTCACATGTTGGCAGCTGCAGGTCAGCTGTTTAATCTTCTTTTTCCAGGTCTCAGTTTAGGGTTAAGGTTATGTTTTGAGTTGGGAGCAGCTCTTTGTTGAGACATGCCATTCTCACAGCAAAAAGAAAAGAACAAGGTGCTGACGGAAACACACAATGATTCTTAAATCTGCACAGAGGTAGCCTGCCTCATGTCCATTCACATGCCATTGGCTAAAGTCAGTCACCCAACCAAGGAATAGAGAAGTATATTCCCCTCTCGAACAAGAGGTACTGCAAGATACAGACCTCCTTACAGGTGAGGAGGTATAATCCTTTTTACAGGAAATGGGGAGGGGATGTGGAATACTTGAGAACAACAATATAATCTAACCCAGTCAGTAACCTATACTGAATCTTTCTCATTTTAATATTCCCTAGGGCTAGCACAGGTGTCCAATGAATATTTATTAAATCACATTGAATATTCATTGTATTGAATAAATATATCATTTCAGAGTAAGTCAGTCTTCTGAAAGAAAGAGTATTTTATCATTATATCTATCACCTCTATTATCATCAAATAATATTTTTTAATTAGCATGTGTACCTAGTATTTATCTGAGCATTCTACAGGTAACAATAGATTTTATCGATTACCTTTAGTGGTTTAACAATCCAAAAGAGAAAATGATAAAAAGATCATTCTAAAAAAGACATTAGCATAAATACTCATTTATTAACATGCAAACTCACAATTTCTTTTTTAAAAATACTGTTGATAATGCCAATCAAACCTTGAAAAAAGGGGAACTTGTTTTTCTGAGAATTGTCTCTGAGATTTAAAATTGAATTTCTTCTACTAGAAATGTTTTTTGGGGAAACACCAGAAATAACTGGGAAGATATGAATGATTTCCTTTCCATAATGAACTCGAGAATTAGAAGTTGTCTTGAATCTGTTGATTTTGGAGTCAGTCACTGCAATTGTTACGAAGTTGGAATACAAAGTGAAGATTGCATGTCCAGCCTGAATGAACTCAATATAATGAAAGTTTGGAATACATTTGGAGACGGATTGGTTATGCCGCTTTGGGATAAAATTTCAGGCAAAATGAATTCTGAGAACCTGCAAGCCCCTCGTAAGGATCTGGGTACAGAGGCTCTACTATAGCACCTTCGCTATCACAGAAATCATTCCTTTTAATTTGCATCCATTTCAGGAGCTGGCCACAGGCAAATGCACACATCCAGAATCTGACTTTTCCTCAAAGATACCAGTATGCTACACATTACATGACAAGAATCAGGACTAATACCTTTATCTTGTAAAACAATGCATTCTCTTCCTAATTGTAACTGGAAATTATACCAAAGTTATCATCTGTGCTCAGTGAGTTTGTGAATTAATTTACTATGCTGTTAAAATCCCAGCATCTCTCATCACCTGCTGCTTTGAAGACTCAGGTTTGCATTACTCACGCTGTCCCATCAGCTGCCAACTGCTTGAACTGGAGGCAGCTAAGAAGTGAATCCTTGAGCTGAGAAATTCCACCTAGGGGAGGAGCCGCAGCTTTGACTTGTAAACATGGCCCAGGAACCCAGCAGAGCTATCCGAAGAACCACCTGAATCATCGATCCATAAAACCATCATGAAAGTCAATGTCTCCTCCAGCACAGATCAGAGTCAGGCTTGGATAAAATGCTGTAGGTGATGATAACCCTGTTTCTCTGAGCATGGTCAAGACTAAGGCATCAGTTGTAGTGTACTTGGAGGACAGCTGTGCAAACACTGACCTGAAAACAGCAGTCAGAGAAGCCAAGCCATCCCTTTGTTTTGAAATCCTTTCCTAAATATTCGTGACTTATGCATTTAAAGTTTGATGTTACCTTTGAGTAAATAAGCCAGCATCGCTGATTAAAAGAATATTTATTTTCTGCAATGCCATCATAAGCCACATATATTTGCCTGGCTGCCAAGAGATAATTAATTTCCTAGTGTGCACTGCCTGTCTTGAGACTTCCACAGAGCTACCTAGTATTTCTCATTAAAACGAATCCTGAAGGCACTTTATTATTGTTCAGTCTCAGAAAAATATAGGCGGGTTTTTCTTTTACCCTCCATCAACATCATTGTTTTCTAAATGTTAAGTGTAAAAGAATTTTTTGTGCAGTTTTGAAGTATTCCTTATCAATAATTCATTTACAATCACAAAGGAGCAAAATAGCTGGGTGGTCAAAACTACAGCAATGTTAGGAAAATCACATCTGTATTTAGCTCATCATATTACTGAGCTAGAGCTCCACTGAAGAAATAATAACACCCACAAGTCCATGGGTCTCTGTGTTCAAATCAGCTGTGATTTTAAACTGAGCTTTAGGCGGTGTTTTACCAACATTTTAGATGACAGCCCCAGGGTGTGGACACTCTCAGATCCATTTTTTGTCTAAACACCTACCGAAAGAGCAGAGTACTTGTGCAGTGTTCTACCTTTGCCTGTGTTACAGATAATTATCTCTTAACGTTGGAGTTTTGTTTACCTTATTCGTACACTACGCCCATCGGGAATGGATTACTCCCACTCTATGATACTCGAAGCAGAGCTGACTCTATTGCCAGTGCTAAATAAATATTAAATAATAAGAATCATATTATTTCCATCATGAAGAACGTCATTTAAAGAAAAAAAAGAATAAAATTGAAACCTATTATACATTTGCCAAAAACATCCTGGACAAAACTAAGATATAAAAAGTCAGACTCTCCATTGTGCTTTTACTGTCACAGGAAAAGGCCTTGCTATTTAATTATTCCAACCATTGGTTAAAGAAAACAGCCGTTAGCTCTTTTGTTAAAACATTCTTCTACTCTCTTCATTTGAAAGTTAATGCCAGTGGTTTTCTCTGTCACTTCACTGAGTTTTAAAATTACTAAACCTTACTCCTGAAGTCTAAAGTGACACTTAAATGTTACATAGAGTTTATATAACAATCTAGGATATATTTTCTTGGCGTTATTAGACATCTTAGAGTTCATTTTTTTTTAGAAACTCAAAAAGAGAAATAAAAATGTTGGTTGAGTCTGGCTTGTAACTTATATCTGAAAAGTTACCCGTTGGCACACTCAGAAACCCATTCAAACTTCCTCCGGGCATTGCATGAACACCCTTCAGTATGTCTGCTTTTTTAGTCAGAAACAATGAAATCTTATTTAATCTGAAATAAATCTTTAATATCTGTTTAATCTTTTATCCATGGCAAAATATAACATTGTGCAAAACCAGTTACTGAACAAAAAATACCAATCATATCTCATAATTCACTTTTCTCTCAGCAATGGTAGGCAATACTTGGGGTGTGCCTAACACTAAGGTTAAAAAGGTAAGTTTTATTCTATTTTATTGTTTACAGAAACATGAAAACCTCAGTAAAAGGTTTTACAAACTGAGAAACATGAATAGATTAAGACTGTACATTAGCTTATGTCAAGAATAAGAAACATAAATGTTAATATATCATCAATTGTCCACAAACTAAACTAGGCCAAATATAACTCATTCTTGTCTTTGATCAGGTATTAGTCTGATATAGAAAGACATATATTGATTAAATTCTCTCATAATGTCCTCAGATAATAATATCAATAATAAACATATGTAAAAATCTCAATTCTTATAACAATGTTTTGAGACAAGAATTCTTACTCCCATTTTTCAGTGGAGGAAACAAAGGCATGGCCAGGATTTGAATCTATGTCTGTATGACTCAATACCTGTGTCCTTAAACATTACTAGGCAATAGTATTGTCAGAAATTTCAATAGTTGATTGAACAACCACATGTAAAGAATATGGATATATGTTATCAGTATTCTCCCAGGGAGAGGTCTCTCGTACACAGATTTTCACATTTGGTTCAACTATTTTTAATCACCAACTTTATTAAGATCTACTTTCCAAATTTACATATGACACAAATCTGGGAGAAATGAATAGCTAATGGATTATGAAATCATATTTCAAAAGAGCTCAACACACAGAAATCGTGAACCTAAACTAGATATATTTAATAGGAGAAGCATAAAGAGGAAGACTATCTTACTCTTGATCATAGCAAAAAAAAAAATCCTACAGACTTTAAATGACCGCAGATAGCATGATAATGCAGCTCAGAAATCAAAGATAAAGTGCATTATCCAGACAAAGGAAAACAGTTCTATCACTGCACTTTGTAATTGTCAGGGAATATCTACAATATAAAAAAAAATTTCCAAGAAGGACACAAGACAGCTTGCGAAAGTGTGGAGAAGGGAATTCTTGCAGTTTTCAGCCAGATTAGAGACCATGTCAGGTTCGCTGTGGACCCTCTGAAATTACATGGGCCTGGGCTCCTTCCCTCTGAAAGCCTCACCCAACCCCACTGGGATGCGACAGATCTCTCAGAGGCTTCTGCTGATGTGTTTTGAAATGATTCATCAGTGATTCCGATACATTTCTATATATGTTGCATCTTATTCTCCTACAAGGATGCCTGTACCACCCTCAACCATTTCCCAAGTAAAAGCCATTTATCTGCATAAATTAAGGCTATGAAATAGAAATAAACACGAAGAATCAAGTAGTAAGAGAAAGAAGCCAAATCTGTCTTTCATGTAATAGCCAGAATTCAGCAGCATTAGCTGAAATATCCCAGCATCAAATCAAAAAGTAAGAAACCAGAGTTTAAAGTAAACTTTGAAGTAGTTAAAAGTTAACGTTTTAAAGTCAGACAGATCTTGTTAGAATTTCGGCACTGTCATTTACTAGGCTTTTGACTTTAGGGAAATTTTTTAGCCTCTCTTTAAGCCTCAAGTTTCCTTCTGCAAAATGGAATAGTAACTGTTCCTCAGCTTGAATCCCAGCTCCACCAATTCTGTCTATGCAACCTTGGGAAAGATGTCTGACCTCTCTGTGTGGCTTTGAGTCGACCTTCAATAAACCTTCGCAAGGGTTAAGACAAACTCACCTCTTTTAACAATGGAGACGATATAAACTGCCTTATCTATTTCATTGTACTCTTATAGGATTTCTATCATGTAATGAATAAGGTGTCATTCTACAAACTGAAACTCCAATTGAATATTCAAAGATATTTTTATTTTTATCATTGAAGTGTCCACAAAGCATTCATATTAATTTAAACTTAAATTTTAATTATATATTGTTGTATGTAGTTAGATCATTTATCAGATTTTGGGGGGGATTTGAAATGACTCTCAAAATATGTTGCCCAGAATTTTGCCTACATATTATAAATGTATACTTACACATTTGTATTTGCAGGAGAATTTGGGAAGAATCTAAAATTTGTGAATTTCAACCTGATCTCGGAAGCTAAGCAGGATGGGGCCTGGTTAGTACCTGGATGGGAGACCACGCAAGAAGACCAAGTGCTATAGCCGTAAAAATTAAACAAACAAACAAACAAATAAATAAATAAATAATAAAGTTGTTCTTACCATTTAAAAATAAATAAATAAATAAATAAATAAAAATTGTGAATTTCAAAACAACTATTTAATGAACTTTATTTTCAAGCTTTCAGTGGAGAAAGCAAACAGCTGTTTGGGGATTTGAATTTGTTTCTCCCATTCAGACCCAGGATTGTTTTTAAATGACTTTATTGGCTAACCTTTGAGAAATAAATCATTGGTTCACAGACAGTAACACTCTGAATGAGACTCCAAAATCATCACTAGCAGACATCATTTCTAGCCACAGACAGCTGAATCATCTTCTAAAACATGGCTTCAGGTTGTACTTTTAAAGTCTTTCTTGCTATTTTTTAAACTTCTAAGGTAAATTTCTCTGTATCTACTGTTTAATGAACAACATTTTGAATTCATGTTTGATTTTTCTTTAGCCTTTCAATAACAAATCAACTACATTAGTTTGTTTGTTTTACTTTTTCTTATGATGTCTCTCTCATATTCAAAGCTCAAAATATAATGCTTGCGGGCTATTATCAAATTATATGCATAGAATAGTACTCAACCAACAAAAAGTCATGCTACCTCAAAATGTATTAGATTTACTGAACAGTGTCTTCAAAGAAAAGGTTGTTTTATGAAGAAAAAGAACTAGCTCTTTTTTTTTCCTAACCGGAAGATTATTTAGTTTGAAGTGAACTGTTTTCTCAGAATAAGTGAGAAGCAGCAATAGAAGCTGAGTGAAAACCCAGGAGATGATGCCCGCTTTGAACTGAAAGCGGAGGCAGCATCCACTATGTGCAAATGTCTCGCAAGACCGCCAGAGCCAGGTCCCCTTCCGCTCTATGAAGCACGGTTAATCTGTGCCTATTTGACAGTCATCAAAGGTCCCAAAAAGGAAATTCGTTTTCAAATGCCCTGGAGTGGTGATGATGCCCTTAATTTCACAAGGGATAAAATAAAACTTGTTTTGTTTTTCAATTGTAAAAAGCGTAAGTTACATTTCTCGCAATCACCTCCTAGTAGATTAAAAATCAATTGTTCATTGGGAATGAAAGTAACTACAGAAAGAATGTTGCTAACAAAGACTTTTCAAATGGACAATTTCAAGCAAAGAGCAATCATGAACTAAAGGTTCATAGATTTTTTTTTTTAGTCATAAGAAGATAGGCATCTGGGATGTTTAGTGTACTTTTAAAAGTGTTCACATAGTCTACTCTGGGATAATCCACCTGCAAGAAAATGAAGACCTCCTTAGATTAAAGATAGATGGTGCCGTTTAGACTTGCCAACCCTATGCTAACACAGATGTGACTCATTATTACTGAAAAGGAAGAAAAAAAGGGGAAAGGTCAAGGCTACTCCAAATATGTATGTCCTACTTCTTGGTGATAGCCCTAACGACTACCTTTCACACTGCCGAAGTTATCATCAGGAGTTAGGTCTTGGGGCTTTACAATCAAACAAAAATGTCATTAAAATTGTCTTTTTCTTTTATAAAGGCAACATGCCCATTAAAAAAAAAATCTTACAACTTCATTTTCCCCAAAAAAGAGACAGTACCCTGAATGCAGGAAATATCCACTCCACAGCTTAAAACAGAATGACTGAAATTTTCTCCAAATAACTTTTTGAAAGAGGAAGGAATGCTAGGATTGTCATAAACACCCCCAGTAAACAGGAGAATAATCTCTCCACTCCAAGTGAAAATACTCTGTAATTGGGCCCAATTTAAACTTGGACTTCTAAAAACATTTTTGCTTCAGGAAATAATATGTTAAAAAGTGGAAAGGATGCCAATTGAAGTCATCAAGATTTAATTTTCATTACCAAAAATATATTCATAGAAGGGAGGGCTTCTAAAATTAGAACCCAAAATAACTATTGAGCTAAATTCATCTTCAGAGGCAGTACTAAGCATTTAATTAGGCTATTTCTGCAAGGAAAGAGTTGGTAAATCAATATAATCTAATAAGCTTTTGGCCAGGGCGAGGAAGAGTGATCACAGTTGCTTGCCATGTGTTTACTCTCCAGGCCTTTTATTGGGCGAGTTCCACTGAAGAACAATACAATCAAAGAGAAAGGAGTTGAGAGAATTTTTTTTAATAGAAGAATTCTGGCTCCAGGATACTATTTTATATATTGAAGATACACTATAAACCTTCTTTGAAAATTCTCCCTACTTTGAGCTTCATAAGTTTGATAAATGGCCGTTTTTTTTTTCTCTAACCTACTAAAAAAAGAGAGAACAAAAAGGTGAGAACATTTTGGTTTTAGAGTACTGCACATGGACCTGTGAAAGTTTCCTGATTTGAGTCACCCTAACACAAAAAAGATGTGGCTTACCTTGCGACAAGAGGAAAATATCTTTAACTTTAAATAACTCATTTAGCTTTTCTGGGTCTTGTTTTTATTATTCCGAAAACAAAAGGGTTAGGTGAAATATTTTCTTACCACCTCTGTTTGTAGGAATTGGGTTCTTATATGTATATATTGTTAAAGGAAACCTTATTCTGACAGGTGTAAAGGCTATAAGGAAGAATTTATTCAGGACTACGGTGATAAGTGTTAAAATAGCCGCAATCGGGAAGGTATGGAGCTCTACTCCACTCCAAAAAAAAAAAAAAAAAAAAAAAAAAAAAAAAAAAAAAAAAAAAAAAAAAAAAAAAAAAAAAAAAAAAAAAAAAAAAAAAAAAAAAAAAAAAAAAAAAAAAAAAAAAAAAAAAAAAAAAGAAAGAAAGAAAGAAAGAAAGAAAGAAAGAAAGAAAGAAAGAAAGAAAGAAAGAAAGAAAGAAAGAAAGAAAGAAAGAAAGAAAGAAAGAAAGAAAGAAAGAAAGAAAGA